>BQNB010008690.1:0-87305 GCA_026074375.1 Tanacetum coccineum
GGTGTTGTTTGGGCGTAGGCTAAGAGTCTGAGATAGCTCTCTATTTTGCAATTTATATATCTAGAATCATAGGATCACAAATATTGACCTTTCTTTGAGTTTAGATTAGTGAGCTTAGTTGAGCCATAAGGTGACCTTGGTATCAATGAGTATGTTCTTATTCCATTGGTAAGGACTCGGACAATGGACTACTAGTATATAAATAGCCATTAAGCCGTAAGTGGGTAAAGTCTCTATGAGCTAGGGTTTAACAAGATCACCATTGCTTTAATTCTTAAGTTAGATTATAATAAGCAAATAAGGATGCTTTATGCGGATGCATTTAATTGTGACAGAATTCTACGTGTCTAGGTCTTAGGAAGAAGTAACGCCTAAGTCTTAAGAATGATATGCCGCCTCAAGATAAGTAATCATTGCACTAATAAACAAACCAACATTATGATTGGATTAATAATGGTTAATATAGTTTTCTTATATTTGGCTAGACCGCTCTTTTATCTTCTGTTAATTTGTTTGCGTGTATTTTAGTGTCTTGAATTGATTTTAGTCACCACAAAACCCGTGCCAGTCTCTTAGGCTGAAAACCCCCCTTATTCATTAGATTTAGGATTAACATAGGTTTAGCGTAGGTTTAGCATAGATTAGACTAACTTAGATTAGAAAAACCAAAATATTACTAAATCGGAAGTGTTCCTCGCTCTTAGTGATCGATACCCTACTTACCACGAAATTCCCACCGACTGGGTACACTGCCCGTTAAAGTGTTGTTTTTGGTTAAGTCGGCAAAATATAAATTTAAAACTTGAATCATAATTTAACACCACACAACGTCATATCATCATGACACAAAATGATTAGTGTCATCCACTCAACACACAAAATTCACAAGGAAGTACTAGTGCAAAATTGTTAGGGGTTACGGTCCAAGTCTATTTAGGTTTCACTAGGCAAGGCAGGAAAAATCTCTCCTTAAGCATTAGCATTCTCTTTGATGGCGTTAGAGTTCCCGCGAGTTTTTACCTTCCAATTCTGGTTCACACGGTTTAGCCTTCGACTATCACTATATTGTAATGTCCTGGCTTTCCACATTCTTAATAGGTACCTCTGGTTTCTAATTTGCCACTGTGGCCTCTAAGTTGTTATCAAAACGGGTGTCTTAAAATCTCTAGTCATATGGTCAACCCTTTTGTAGTTATTACACTCGTCAGTGCATGACCCAGTGTGGTGCAACTTACACTTGTTGTAAAAGGGTAACTTTCCTACATATCCATTTTTGTTATTTGGTCTAGCAATGTAAGCTCTCACGACCTTTTGTCGTTTATCTTGTTGTTGGCATTCCTTGCCACCTTGGCTTCCTAACGTACGACCTGATCCATTGAGTCGTGGGTCATGCGAAATGATATTATGTAAAGTCATGAAATGATATTATGTAAAGTCATGAAAAGTTTTAAAGCTCATCTATTACTCACGATGTTTTTAGAGATAAACGAGACCATTGTGTCACTCACAATGTCTTAGGAAAAAATTAGTATTTTATATAGATAATATCTATATACAAAAAAAAGATGAGGAAATATACGTAAGGCAAACGTGAACGTAGAGAAAAGATAAACGCATGACAAACGTAAGCTCATAGCAAAATAGAGCTCAAAGGCAAAAATAAACGCAAAGCAACATAAACGCAGGGCAGAGGTAAACCCATATCATAGTAGGCTCAAGGCAAAGTGATACTCACGTATACGCCATAGTAAAAGCACGTATAAGGCACACATAAAAGCACGTAAGGATCACATACTGGTTATAGACCAGACCTAGATATTCTACTTGGTTCTTCATAACCTTGGCTCTGGATACCAATCTGTCACACCTCTAAACGGGGCCTGGATGGAATACGTGTCTGAGGGCGTGACATCTTAATATTTCAAACTCAAGGCAAAAGGAACGACCACTAATGGACGTTTTGAAAATCATAACTCATTGCATTTATTAAAAATTGATAAGTCTTACAAGAGTTCAAATGAAATTAAACGTTTCGGAAGCGTAATTAGGTTTTCAAAAGGCAACAAGTATGAATGATAAGAAAAGTCTTGAAAGGTGATATCATATTTCATGTAGACTTCACATAGCACATCAGAGAAGTCCAAATCTAAGCACCTGAAAAACATGCTTAAAACGTCAACATAAAGTTGGTGAATTCATAGGTTTAATTAAAGTGTAATTAGAGTGGACCACAAGTTTTCAAAACGTATGACTCTTGTAACACATACAATATCCGTCAAAAGTATTTACGTTGCGCTAAGCTCATGACACCGAAGCCTTAACTATACGTTGTTTACAAGTTGGTGCCCCAGTAGGAGCATTGACAAACACATATAGTTCCTCAAATGAAATGCGCCCGTTTACATGGTAATGCGTTGTTATCTACCCAGATGGGGAAGTTCAATCCTAATAGATCTATTCACAGCATTCGCACTTACTCGACCGGTACCTTCGTTCAAAAAAATTAACGGTTCATGATAGTAGGGACTTCATGGCAATATGATAACTTAGGCTAATACGTAATCAAGTAAGAGTTAAGTAAGGCACTTGTGTCCAAAGTAGAAGTAACCATCGTATTTGTAAAGGCTTTAAGTACTTGAATCCATAAGTAAAACAAGTATGATATCAATCATGTAAACGAGTTTGTAAACGAACATATAAACGAGTTTGAAATCAATAATGTAAACGAGTTTAATCAGTTGGTTAAGCAAGGTCTTGTTCGAGGTCTACCAAAGCTGAAATTTGAGAAAGATCATTTATGTTCGGCATGTTCTCTAGGTAAAAGCAAGAAATCCTTTCATAAACCCAAAGCTGACGATACTAATCAAGAAAAACTCTATCTTTTACATATGGATCTGTGCGGGCTAATGCGTGTGGAGAGTATAAATGGGAAGAAATATATTCTGGCTATCGTCGATGACTACTCAAGATTTATGCGGGTTAAGTTTTTGAGATCAAAGGATGAAGCTCCTGAGGTCATCATCAAATACTTAAAGCAAATACAAGTTTGTTTGAATGCAACTGTCCGTAATGTCCAAACAAATAATGGAACTGAATTTGTGAATCATACTCTTCGTGAATATTATGAAAATGTTAGAATATCACATCAAACATCTGTTGCTCGCACTCCACAACAGAACGGCATTGTCAAAAGACAAAACCGCACTTTAGTGAAGTTTGCACGCACAATAACTAATGCTGATTTTTTCTAAAGCTCCATTGTTTTTGTAGGCAGAAGCAGTCAATACAGCTTGTTATACCCAAAACAGATCCCTCATACGTCCCCGTTACAACAAAACTTCATATGAGCTGATGCACAACAAGAAACTGGATTTATCTTATCTTCATGTCTTTGGTTCCCTGTGTTATCCGACCAATGACAGTGAAGATTTGGGTAAATTAAAAGCAAAAGCCGATATTGGTATTTTTGTTGGTTAATCCCCTACAAAGAAGCTTCAATTATTCTACAACAAAAGAACACGACCATCGATGGAAACAATTCATTGAAGCCCATTGATAGCTTACACAATGGCTTCTGAACACTTCAGTTCAGGAACCACCCCGCGCCTCAATTATGACTCCCCCCCCCCCCCCCCCCCCCCCCACCCCACCCACCCCACCCCCCCCCCCCCCCCCCCCCCCCTACAATACCTCCGCCTCCGCACCCCACACGCCTCCACACCCTATCAACCGTTGCCCCCCACCGCCCCCGAGGCACCCCGCGCGCCCACACACACCCACCCGTATCCCCCCCACCCTCTCTCTTCCTCCTTAGCCCCCTTCTCCCACGCCGCGCTCGCGCGCCTGCGCCCCACTCCCGTCCCCCACGCGCGCTCCTCTGCATCTGCCCCCAACCACCACTACACCACCTTCTCCTCCACCTCTCCCACCTCGCGCACCTCACACTCCCCACCGCCCCGCCCACACACCCACCCCTCCCACAGCATGACACCTCCGCCCTACTGCATTATCTTACTCTCTCCATCAGGCAACCCATCCCACCCCCCCCACCACAAGCGCGCAGGGACACGCGCTCCCCCCCACCCACCACCTCTCCCCCACCTCATATCCCGCCACTCACCCTCCAACCCCTACCCACCAGCCCCCCACCTCCGCCCCGCACACCCACCACCTTACTCCCCCCACCTCCGCCCCCACCACCACCGACAACCCCCCCGCCAACATCCCCAACTGCGGCCCCCCGCGCCACACCTCTCACCCCCCAAACACACACCCATCCACCGCTAAAACCTCCCACCCCAATCTCTACACATGCCCAGCTACCTTAACCCCCATACGCGCCACCCCTCCCCCCTCGCGTCCGTGCATCCCACACCCCCCACCACCGCACGCATGTCTACCCACCCTACACGTACCCCTTCCTCGTACCACACGCCGCCCCTCTCTCCACCAATTCACTCTCGCCCAACCTCCCACCTCCCCAAAGTACACACCCCACACCAACACACCCCCACACGCTACCCGCGCACCACCCACCCCACCACACCACCCGCTCACAACACCCCGCCCCAGCTCTACTCTTCTCTCGCGCGCGCCCTACCACAACACCACCATCATCACACACCCTCCCCCCCCCCCCACACACATCAACACTACCCCCATCAGCCCGCCTCTACCCCTTCCCGCGAAACATCACCACTCCAACCCCCTCTCTCAAACCGCACGTTCCTCTCTTCTCCCACACACACCCTCTAGACATGTTTCCCCACCCCCAACCACCGCACCCCTCCATCGACACAACGCACCTCTCTCACACCCACCTCCCATCCACTACATCAACCCACCAAGCCACAACACCACCGCACCGATCACAGCCAGCGCCACCCCCCCCCCCGCCAACCCCCACTCGACACACACTCCAACCTGGACTCTATGCCGACTCCACTAGCACCAGCCTACTCCGCGCGCACACACACGCGCGCTCACTCCAGTTAAAAGACAAGCAAGCACACCACGCCCACCTCAACACTACGCCAAACACCTTCAGCCAACGCGGCCGCGGCCTCACCCCCATCCCAACCATCGCACCCCCTCCACACCACAGTCCAAGCTACCACTCCCCCCCCCCGCCGCCGCCGCGCCTCTCTTCGCGCTCTCTACTCTCCTCTCTCACGCCCAAACATCGCCCCCACACATCCAACACCCCAACCCCCACCCCTTACCCGCCACCACCACTCTCGCGCACTCACACTCACTCACACACCCCCGACACCTCACAACACGCGCACGTCTCTCCTCTCTTACCCTCCACAACTACCACCTCTCTCTCGTCTCTAATCAGTCTCCTCCTATCTCCCTACAGAACACCTCTCTCTCCCTCTCTCCCCCCTCCTCCCCCCCCTCCCTCTCCTCTCTCCACCCCAACCATCCGAGCCCCACACCCCCCCCTCCGCTCTCTCCATTCTACACCATCTCTGCGCCTCTCGGCCCCATCACTCTCCACCTTCTGCCTCTCACCCAAACCCCGCCTTTGCGCGCGCGCGCCCCTCGATAAAGATACATCGTAATATTAAGTATATAATACTACAAATCAAAAATCCACCCCCAGACTCTCTACTGCGCCACTAACCCACACCCCCCTACCAACCCCACCTCCCTCTCCTCTCCACAAAGCCCACCTACCTACCATCTCCCCACTCATAACCACACACACCCTCCACCGCTCTATCTCACACATCCTCCGCCTCCTCCTCCCTACACCATCACAACACCACTTCCATCTCCACCCACATTCTCTATCTCCTCCTCCCTCACCACCCATAGCGTACCTACCCACCAGCGCTCTACCTCTCACCACTCGGAACCCATGCAAAAATGGGGATCCAAAGTTTCTACTGCTCCATCTTATTCCTGTGTCAATTTCAGGTCGTACAAATTGTACTCTGGTACCTGGACTCAAGCTGCTCCAAGCATATGATCGAGCAGCGCTCTTATCTCATCAACTTTGTTAGCAAATTTTTTAGTACTGTTAGATTCGGAAATGATCAGATTGCAAAGATTATAGGTTATGGTGACTCTCAGCTTGGGAATGTTACAATTTCGCGGGTGTATTATGTTGAAGGTCTCAGGCACAATTTGTTCTCTGTGGGTCAGTTTTGTGACTCAGATATCGAAGTTGCATTTCGAAAACACACGTGTTATGTTCGGAATTTAAACGGTGATGATTTACTTTCTGGATCAAGAGACACAAATTTTTACACCATTTCACTGGATGATATGCTGAAGTCTTCTCTAATCTGTCGGCTATCTAAAGCCTCTAGGACTAAAAGCTGGTTATGGTACCAACGGTTGTCTCATTTGAATTTCAGTACTTTAAATCAGTTGGTTAAGCAAGGTCTTGTTCGAGGTCTACCAAAGCTGAAATTTGAGAAAGATCATTTATGTTCGGCATGTTCTCTAGGTAAAAGCAAGAAATCCTTTCATAAACCCAAAGCTGACGATACTAATCAAGAAAAACTCTATCTTTTACATATGGATCTGTGCGGGCTAATGCGTGTGGAGAGTATAAATGGGAAGAAATATATTCTGGCTATCGTCGATGACTACTCAAGATTTATGCGGGTTAAGTTTTTGAGATCAAAGGATGAAGCTCCTGAGGTCATCATCAAATACTTAAAGCAAATACAAGTTTGTTTAAATGCAATTGTCTATAATGTCCGAACAAATAATGGAACTGAATTTGTGAATCATACTCTTCGTGAATATTATGAAAATGTTAGAATATCACATCAAACATCTGTTGCTCGCACTCCACAACAGAACGGCATTGTCAAAAGACAAAACCGCACTTTAGTGGAAGTTGCTCGCACTATGCTGATTTTTTCTAAAGCTCCATTGTTTTTGTAGGCAGAAGCAGTCAATACAGCTTGTTATACCCAAAACAGATCCCTCATACGTCCCCGTTACAACAAAACTTCATATGAGCTGATGCACAACAAGAAACTGGATTTATCTTATCTTCATGTCTTTGGTTCCCTGTGTTATCCGACCAATGACAGTGAAGATTTGGGTAAATTAAAAGCAAAAGCCGATATTGGTATTTTTGTTGGTTATGCTCCTACAAAGAAGGCTTTATGTATCTACAACAAAAGAACCCGACCAATCATGGAAACAATTCATGTAGCCTTTGATAAGCTTACAACAATGGCTTCTGAACAATTCAGTTCAGGACCCGCGCCTCAATTAATGACTCCAGGAACACTCAGTTCTTGACTCGTTCCAAATCCTATTCCTCAACCACCTTATGTACCACCCACCAAAAATGATTAGGATATCTTGTTCCAACCAATGTTTGATGAGTTCTTCAATCCTCCTCTGAGTGTTGTTTCTCCAGTTCCTATTGCTGCTTCTCTAAGACATGTTGATCTAACTGGTTCACCTATGTCAAACTCAATTGACGAAGATGCACCATCTACTAGTAACCCATCAACATAAGAGCAAGAACAATCTTTAATTATCTTTTAAGGTGTTGAATAATCCCCAAAAACACCACACTTTCATGATGATCCACTTCATGAAACTCTTCATGAAGAATCGACTTCTCAAGGATCGTCATCAAATGTACGGCCATCCCATACTCCATTAGATATTCTTAGTAAATGGACTAAGAATGATCCACTAGAAAATGTGATTATAGACCCTTCTCGCTCAGTCTCTATAAGAAAGCAACTTAAGACAGACGCCATGTGGTGTTATTTCGATGCCTTTCTCACTTCAGTTGAACCAAAGAAATTTAAAGAAGCAATGCTCGAATCCTCCTAAATAGAAGCCATGCTAGAAAAAATACATGAATTCAAGCGACTGCAAGTTTGGGAATTAGTACCCTGTCCAGACTTGTAATGTTGATCAAACTAAAGTGGATCTACAAAGTCAAGAAAGACAAACTTAGGGGCATACTCAAAAACAAGGATCGATTGGTTACTAAAGGATACCGTCAAAAAGAGGGGATTAATTTCAAGAAATCATTTGCAACTGTTCCCAGACTAGAAGCCATTCGTATCTTTATTGTAAATGCTGCCAACAAGAACATGACAATCTATCAAATGGATGTCAAAACTGCTTTCTTAAATGGCGAGCTTCGCGAAGTGGTTTATGTTAGTCAACCGGAAGGATTCGCATATCAAGACAAGCCAAATCACGTGTACAAGCTCAAAAAGGCACTTTATGGTCTTAAACAAGCTCCACGAGCATGGTATGATATGCTGTCTAGTTTTCTACTATCACAAGAATTCTCCAAGGGTGCAGTCGATCCAATACTATTCACTAGGAAAGTAGGCCGCGACATCTTATTGGTACAAATTTATGTCGATGATATAATATTTGCCTCTACTAATCCTGCTATGTATGATGAATTTGCTAAAATAATGTCTTCTAAATTTAAGATGTCGATGATGGGAAAATTTTCATTCTTTCTAGGACTTCAAATTTCTCAAAGTCCCAGAGGCATCTTTATTAACCAGTCTAATTATGTTCTTGAAATAATAAAGAAATATGGTATGCTATCTAGTGATACCGTTGACACCCCTATGGTAGACAAAAGTAAAATGGATGAAGATCTACAGGGGAAACCCGTCGATCCTACACATTACCGTGGTATGATTGGTTCCTTAATGTATCTTATATCCAGCAGACCATACCTCGTATTTGCATTGTGTATGTGTGCCCGGTACCAGGCAAAGCCTACCGAAAAGCACTTACATGCAGTTAAGTGAATATTTCGATACCTGAAAGGAACCATTGATATGGGTCTTTGGTATTCGAAAGATTCTTTCATTACTCTAACAGCATATGTAGATGCAGACCACGCCGGGTGTCAAGATACTAGACGCAGCACATCTGGAAGTGCATAATTCTTAGGGGATAAACTTGTTAGCTGGTCATCCAAAAAGCAAAAGAGTACTGTTATCTCTAGTACATAGGCTGAATATATAGCCTTATCTGGGTGTTGTGCTTAAATCTTATGGATGAGATCACAACTAACATACTATGGGCTTAAATTCAATAAGATTCCTCTGTACTGTGATAACAAGAGTGCAATCGCTTTATGCTGCAACAATATTCAACACTCAAGATCAAAGCATATAGATGTGAGATACCACTTTATTAAGGAGCAAGTGGAAAATAGAGTGGTGGAACTCTACTTCATCAGAACATAATATCAACTAGCAGACATCTTCACCAAAGCTTTGACACGAGAAAGATTCAACTTCTTGATAGAAAAGCTTGGAATGCAAAGCATGTCTCCCGAGACTCTAAAAAATCTGGCTGAAGAAGAGGAAGAGTAATGGTGTTAACTCTTCACATAACCTATGTACAATATGTAAATAAGAAAATATAAAAACTCAAAAAGATTTTTCATTTCTATAAAACTTTTCAAAAAGAAAATACAAAAAAATAAGACCAAAAAAATACAAAAATATGTAATTCTGACATGTCTTCTGGAATCGATAATATTTACGACCATAGGAAACAACGTGTAATTACTATATACTTAGTAATCGATCCATTTTTTGTATCATTCGTCACTCGGTAATTACCTTGGCTAAATAATGCTTTTGTATTCATTATGATGTTATAGAAGGCTAATACTCTTCCGGGTATTAGCCATTATTATGAAGATTTGAATGTTTGGTATTGTATTTATCCTTAATTACATTGATTGTTATCGTTGGATGCTTGTATTATGTTTATCAATTTATACTTATTTACTCGCTTTTGTATGCGACCTATCATTCATCTGAAACCAAGTGATACGGACCAAGTAAACTTAGAGTATGGGATAGCTCTCCATATAGTAATTTATACATCTAGAATCATAGGATCATAAATATTGTCCTTCTAAATCTGTGTCTAGGATACGCTTCGGGCTTAACTAGTTAATTGGATATTGCCAATGGTTTATTGATCGTGTTGACTAGTAGGTGAACCAGATTATCAACAAATAACTTTTTGATTCCATTGGATAGTTGGCAAGTGGACTACAGTTATAAATCCGCCATAAAGCGTAAGTGGGTAAGTCTCTATGAGCTAGGTTTACAAGATCCACCATTGCTGTTAATCCTAAGATAGTATTATAATTCAGCAAATAAGGATGTGCTATTAATCGTATGCTTAATATGACAGAATTAAATTTTTCTAGGTCTTAGGGATGATGCACCGCTTAATTTTAAGAATGATATGCCACCTCGAGAGAAGAAATCATTGCACTAAATAAACAAACCAACTATCTAATCGGATTAATAATGGTTAAATACCAATTTCTTATATTTGGCTAGGACCTCTTCTTTTATCTTTTGTTGTTTCTTGTGTGGTTAAAGGTGCTTGAATTAAATTGTAGTCACCAACCAAAACCGTGCCAGTCTCTCAGGCTGAAAACCCCTTTTCCTATTAGAATTAGGATTATGAGTGACATTGGTTTTAGAATAGATAAGAAATTAACATAGCTTAGATAACAAAATATTAATTAAATTGATAAGATTTATACCTCACTCAATGTTCGACAACTACTTACCACAAAACTACTATCGATCGGGTACACTGCCCGTTAAAGTGTTGTTTTTTGGTTAGGTCATAAAAAAATATAAATTTTAAAACTTGAATCCAATGAAAAAAAATATACACCACACAACGACAACATCAAGTTTTGGTACCTGGCATGCCGGAGAGTGAATATATTCATGATTTTATTTGATATAATGGTTTTAACATTAGATTAGATCAACCATTATGATTATTTAATTTAGAATAGTATTAATTATCTGCCAAAAAATTTTTTAATTGTTTAATTTTAATCGTTTTTTGATAGAACGATACGGCGTATCTACGTCCATTAGATACGGCATATCCAGTCTGATCAGCTATACGATGTTTTTGACTCATTGTATACGGCGTATTGATTATTTTTAGAAATTTATTTTTCTAAAATAGCTTTACTTTGCATCATGTATTACTTTTCAGGAACATAATTCAAACTCTGTCCATATCATTTTAACTACCCGGAAAAAAGCCTAACAATGGAAGAAATGTTAAAAAAGTTCATTGACGAAGGAAAATGAGAACACGAGGAGATGAGGGCATTCATCTATGACTTACAAACTACCAACGAGCTCTTGTTTAAAGAAAGGAATAATTCACTAATTGAGCTCAGATTCGGGGTACAAGAGTTATTAAAAGAAATAAATAACATTCCAAAGGTAGATTGCGATGTTAAGGGAGTAACTACTAGAGGTGGAAAAACAATGACTCGTGATGTTCATGATAATAACGCCAATGTGCTACCAAAAGAACCTCTAGTAGTAGAACTCGAAAAGCCAGTCGGATCGAACGATGTCCTCACTAATGATCAACCTTAGATGACTAGTGAACCAGATGTTTAGCCATCAAATGAAGTACAAAAACCACCAGTTGCTTTACCTAGAAGATTAAGAAAAGAAAAAGAAGAGGCTCAACAGAAGAAGTTTTTAGAAAACTTGAAGCAACTCTACATCAATTTTCCTTTCATCGAAGCATTAGCACAAATGCCAAAGTATGCCAAATTTCTAAAAGGTTTGCTAACTAATAAGGCTAGACTAGAAGAAGCTTGCAAAATCACTATAAACGAGAGATGCTCTGCCGTATTGTTAAACAAGCTTCCATCAAAGGAGAAAGACCCAGGGAGTTTTACTATTCCTTGCGACATTGGCCAATTACATATAGATAATGCATTAGCAGATCTAGGAGCTAGCATAAGCTTAATGCCATACACGATGTACAAGAAACTTAGTTTGGGAGAACCAAAGGATACTAGAATGAGTTTGGAACTTGTAGATAGATCTATCCAATACCCGAGAGGAATAACAAAAAACGTACTCATTAAAGTGGATAAATTCATCCTTCCTATAGATTTAGTCATCCTAGATATGCCCGTAGACTCAAGAGTTCCTATAATTTTAGGAAGACCATCTTGCGACCACTTCGATATGATTGACGTATTTAATAAGAATATAACACTAAGAGTGGGGGATGATGAAGTAATCTTTGACGTAGACCAATCAATTAAAAGACCAACCACTGAAGACGATGAATGTTATAGGATTGATGATTTGGACGACACGGTCAACAAAGAAGCTTAGGAATTACTGGCAAATGATGAGCCTAATTCATTTTTATCGAGGAGACTGGAAAAATTTATTAATCAGTCAGACCTAAAATGCTATGAATCTGCCAGTAGAAATGAAAATGATGGTTCTGATTTAGAAAACTCGATACGGCGTATCGACTATGCTAATACGCCGTATCCAGTTATGCAGGGAACTAAAAAACACAATGATGTTAAAAGCAAACACCTTTATTCGGCCAGTGCTGATGAAATCGATGAGAAGAAACCAAAGCTAAAGAATTTGCCTCAACACTTGGAATACACATACCTTCATGGAGACAAATCCTTCCCATTATCATCTTATCTGAATTGTCCGAAAAAGAGAAAAATTCACTTCTACAAGTATTGGAGAGACGAAAAGGGGGAAATTGCTTGGAAAATGTCAGACATCAAGGGAATTAGTCCGTCATACTGTACACACAAGATTGTGATGGAAGATGACTACAAACCGGTCATCCAACCCCAAAGGCGTCTAAATCCTAAAGTCCAAGATGTCGTAAAAAATGAAATTGTGAAGCTATTTGATTTCGGGCTAATTTATCCAATTTCAAACAGTTCATGGGTTAGCCCTATTCATGTTGTGCCCAAAAAGGGAGGGATGACTGTAGTTTTGAATGATAATAATGAATTAATCCCTTCTCGCACAGTTACTGGATGGAGGGTGTGCATCGATTATCAAAAACCCCCTTTTTAAAATGAATTCGACACGAAAAAAGACATTTCCTTCCATTTCATTGACCAAAAGTTAGAAACGTTATGTGGGAATGAATACTACTGTTTTCTTGATGGATTTTCAGGATTCTTCCAAATACAATCGCTCTGGAGGATCAAGAAAAGACTACATTCTCCTATCCTTATGGGACTTTCGCTTATCGACGAATGCCATTTGGATTATGTAATGCTCGTGCCACTTTTCAAAGATGCATGACAGCTCTCTTCCACGACATGGTGGAAGACTTATTGAAATTTTCATGGACGACTTCTCGGTATTTGGTAACTCTTTTGATTGCTATCTAGCTAATTTAGATAGAATACTTGCTAGATGTGAAGAAACCAACCTTGTTCTAAATTGGGAAAAATGCCATTTTATGGTAAAAGAAGGGATAGTTTTAGGACATAAAATTTATGGAGCTGGAATTGAAGTTGATAGAGCCAAAATTGATGTGATAGCTAAATTACCATACCCAACTAACGTAAAAGGAGTTAGAAGTTTTCTGGGGCATGCTGGATTTTACCGAAGGTTCATAAAAGACTTCTCCATGATCTCTAAACCAATGACCCAGCTTCTGATGAAAGACGCAAAGTTTGAGACTTCGGGGTGATATTGCAAAAGGCATTTAACATTTGAAAGAAAACCGACTACCAGCCTATCATAATATCACCCGATTGGAAACCGTGCCCCTTCTGAATGATGTGTGACGCTAGTGATTTCGCTGTTGGAGCTGTTCTAGGGCAACAAATTGATGGAAAATTCAAGCCAATTTTTTATGCCAACAAAACTTTGAATAATGCCAAGAGCATTATACCACCACCGAAAAAGAACTTCTCGCAGTTGTTTTCTCTTTTGATAAGTTTCGTCAATATCTCATCTTATCAAAAACTGTAGTCTAAACTGATCATTCTGCCTTGAAGTATTTGTTCAGCAAAGAGGATGCGAAACCAAGGCTTATTAGGTGGGTACTACTTTTCTAAGGATTGACGATTGATATTAGGATAAAAGGGGCAGAGAATTTAGCTGCAAATTATTTGTCAAGACTTGAGAACCTAGATTTAGGAACCTTCATGGAGGAAGAAATAACTGATGAATTTCCTGACGAGCATCTTATGATATTGAAAGCCGAGCTCAATAACGATGAACCATGGTATGCTGATTATGTTAATTATATTGTTGGAAAGATTGTACCTCAAAATTGGACACCTGAAAAAAGAAGAAGATTTTTCTCTCAAGTTAAGAATTATTTTTGGGACGAACCATATGCATTTAACCTGTGCTAGGACAATGTAATGAGAAGATGTTTTGCTAGGAATGAAATCCTTGAAATCTTGGCATCATGTCTTCAGGACCAACTAGGGGACATCATAGTGCGTCGATTACTGGAAGGAAAGTCTATGAATCTGGATTCTATTGGCCTAGCATCTTTAAAGATGCTAAAGATTATGTGATGAGGTGCGATGCATGTCAGAGATCAGGAAACATATCATCAAGAAGTGAGATGCCACAGAACAACATTCAGGTATGTGATGTATTTGACATATGGGGGCTAGACTTTATGGGGCCCTTTCCGAACTCAAAGGGGAATAAATATATATTAGTAGCAGTAGCTTACATCTCAAGATGGGTCAAAGCTCAAGCTCTTCCTACAAATGATGCTTACATTGTAATTAGGTTTTTGAGAAGGCTATTTGCAAGATTCGGGGTTCCTAAAGCTTTGATTAGTAATCGGGGGACGTATTTTTGTAACTCTCAATTAGAAAAAGCCTTGCAAAAATATGAAGTGACTCGTAAATTATCTACTGCATATCACCCTCAAACCAACGGACAGACTGAAGTGACCAATAGAGCTATAAAACATATTCTAGAAAGATCAGTTGGGTATAACCCAAAGAATTGGTCAGAAAAGCTTGATGACGCATTATGGGCATTCAGAACTGCCTACAAAACGCCCACTGGATGCACCCCTTCAGATTGGTTTATGGAAAAGCTTGTCACCTACCTGTGGAGATCGAACATAATGCATATTAGGCATTAAAACAATGTAATATAGATCTCACAGCTGCTGCAAAAAACCATTGCATGGAACTTAATGAATTAACGGAGTTAAGAGATGAAGCATATGAAAACACTCGGATCTACAAAGAACGAACTAAGAGATGGCATGACTCTATACCTCGGGGGGATAAAAATTTGAAAGTAGGAGACAAGGTATTGTTATTTAACTCTAGATTTAAGATGCATCCTGGAAATCTTAAATCAAAATGGTACGGCCCGAATATGTTGAAAACTGTACATCCATATGGAACCGTGGAAATTATCAATAAAAATAGAATCAGTTTTAAAGTCAATGGACAAAGGTTGAAAAAGTATCACGATGGACATATTAATAAGGAAGAGAAAGAAGTGGTTGAATTGTGTGATGATACAACGTGAAGAGAAGCTGAAGACAAGTCTAACTTAAAGACTTCGTTGTAAACAAAAGTGCTTCTCGAGAGACAACCTGAATTGTTATTTAATTTTATCGAGTCTGTCTTCCCAGACATCAATACGGCGTATCCGCCCTATACCATATGGCGTATTGATTGTCTGGACGTTCTCAGTCTTTATTTTTTATTGCACTTTAAAAACATTATTATCAGTCCTAGAATACGGCCTATTCACTAACCTGATACGCCGTATCCACCAAAACTGACCCGTATTTAGTTTAGTTTAGTTTAGTTTATTTTAAATTAACCGTAGGTACCAAGATAGGAATGCACATGTTCTTTCTATATTTTTTAGAGGACCTCGTGAAATATCAACGAAGTTGGTAGAATGCATATTTTTTGGAATTATGTGTGTGTGATGTTTGTGCTAGAATTTCAACACATTTTCTCACACAATCCTTGCTCATAACCGCAACTTGAGAATCTACGAGGCAAATACAGTGGAAGTTTCTCATTCTAATTCTTTTTAAATTCCCGTATTTAATGTTTTATCTATCCAACGAGGACGTTGTATAATTCAAGTATGGGTGGAATTAGAATGTTTACTTGTCCTAATTTTCACATTAAAATGCTTAAATTATGCTCACATTTAAAATTTTTTCAAGCATACTTTTGTGAAATTACTTGATACATAACCCGCACACAATAACCCTTGCTAGATATTGTGAGAATTTAGCCTATCTGTTTCAAATGTTTACCCAAATTTCATAAAAATGAATTGTGTGTCCAGTGATGATTGAAAGACTTTAAACTTTGGCTTGTAATAACACTGAGACAAAAATAATGAAGTATTATGGAATTAATTGGAGTAACTTGTTTAAATTGGTAAATTTTAGGATTACACCCAAATCGCCTTTACATGTTGCTTATTAACTAACTACAATGGTTAGTTAACCTCCAGTTTAAACCCTTTTCGATTCTCATCTTTAGAGTGAAGATCCAATAGAACAACCCGTAGAGCCAATCCTTTAGGAATTACACCAACTATTTGTTTCCGATTTTCACCCTGTATACCTTAACCTTACCCTAAGTTCGAATTGTTTAATTTACAGTTGCTAGTTGCTTAAAGTGTAAAGTTTGTATTTCCCGAGTCTTGTGTCATTTTCTATCTTTAGTGTGGTTTGGAAATTTGCACATTGCAAATGGGAATGTATAATAGTAGTCAAAATTCATGTGATTTTACTACCATCACAATTAATGTTGAGTCCGAAGAATGAAGAAAAATTCAAAGAAGCTTATCAGTAATTTATTATGAATCGTGAAGATGGTGAAACTACATCGAGATTTAAAGCATAGTTAAAAAAGAGAAAAAAGAGAAAAATCACAACAAAAAAGAGAAGGAAAGTTTGAAGATAATCGTTTCGCAAAGAGCATTACCGAAGGAATTACACGAAGGATCGATTATTCGTTTCTACAGGTTCAGGATATCCCAGCTCATTAACAAAATCTAGCACCGTGTCACCAGACGGAGGTAATTCAAATGGGTGAGCTGGGTTGACAGGAGTAATCGCTAATGCCTTTCTAAGAAGATCAGCACTTAGATCGAACACAGTCTTGTCGTTAAATGACATCGTCTTCCAGAACTGTTGCAGGTAGATGGCAGGAACATTTGCTGATGCAGTCAATGCTTGGAAGAAGTTGGTATTCTTCAGATTGTCCACTGATATCTAAAAGATGGGGTTCTTTTGGTTCTTTTGGATCTTTTGAGCATTGAACAGAAGGTTGCTTTTCCCGATTGTTAACCACTGTGAGCGTGGCACAATTTGCTCATCTGTTCTTGTAGGAGGTTGAGCGGGAATGTTTTGTTCTGCCATCGTATTCTGCAAAAGAGCATTTAACAAAGAAGACAAACATTGCAAAAAAACGAAGTTAGAGAGCACGTTAGCATTGATTAAAGTCATGTTATTCCACGATTGATTAAAAACAGAGGTAACTCTGGTTTGATTAAAATCTACTAATTATCCAACAAGATCAATTACTTTTTAACTAGGCCCGGATGGGGTTTAGAAAAGCAACTGGGTCATTTAAAGGGGCCTTGATAGATTATTGGGCTCAATGGGCCAAAACATGAAACTTAGCCCAAACCGCCGCCAGCCAGAATGCCAACTCGCCGTTAGGAGAATCGAGCAAACCGCCGCGAAAAGGGGCGGGTTGAATATTTTAATAAATAAAAATATTCGACCAAACCGCCGAGAGACGGCGGTTTACCTGTTGGAATAAAATAAAAGAAAATTATGGCAACTCGCTGTTAGTCAACCCGCTGTTAGTCAACCCGCCGTTTAGGCAACTCGCTGTTGTCAACCCGCCGTTAGACAACTCGCTGTTGTCAACCCGCCGTTAGGCAACTCGCTATGAGTCAACCCGCCGTTTAAGCAACCCGCTGTTGGCCAACTCGCTATGAATCAACCCGCCGTATGAACCAGCGGGTTGAGTAATTTATTAAAAAATAATAAAATAACCAACTCGCCGTTTAGAAATATACGCAACTCGCCATTCGGGCCGGTTTCTTAAGATTCAAACCCCGCACCTCCTTTTTCAACACTAATCACATCCTAAGGCATTCCTATGTTATAGATATACATTGCTACCATTCTTTTCATCAAACACACATATATCTACTTTTTAAACTACAACCCGCCGTTAAGAATCAAAGGCAACTCATTCACTAATGTTTGAGATAGAAAACCACACATCAAAACTCATTAATATATACCTTATGAACACTTCCCAGCAACTAGATCACACCATACAACACTACATTGGTGTACTCATCTTAAAACGACCCTAGATCTATTTTTCTACACTTTTTAATGTGTTTTCATTCGATTCCTTTGATATACACACTAAATAAATGATATAGATTAAGGACCGATACATACCTTTGCTCGAAACACTGGAAATCGGCGATTTGAGACTTGGTTCTTGGCGGCGAGTTGCGAGTGTGTGTGTGTGTTTTTATCTTTGACCGATTTTTTGCAACTTTTGACCAAATGGCAACTCGCCGCCCTTTTATACTCCTAAGTTACATACTTGGCAAATTTGGTCCCTTTGGTTTCCATCTTCTTTTATTTCTTGTTTTAAGTATTTCTAAGGCATTTCTAAGATTAGGCAATTGGCCAACTTAGTCCCTATTGGTTAATAAGGCTAGGAAACAAAGAGCAAATGCTTTTTACACCCTAAACATTACAACAATAGAGAACTTTGGACCTTTTGAGTTAAAATTAATTAACTCCCCTTCAAATATTAACCCATTAGAATACAACAACCATCTAAGATTAGACTTTTATAGCAACCCACAGTCTTTTATAACCCCTTAGATTTTTTCACATTCACTCTCCCCCTCAAACAACGACCCGGTTTCTATTGAAAGAGCTGTAGTCGTTGATTGAGATGAAAAGATCAGGCGACTAGCTCCCCCATCACCATTGTATTACTCTACTCCCATAAAGCATGGATATAAAGTAATCTATGCCCAGACATTAAACCGGGTTGTAATTTAAAGTAATTGCAAGCCTTTTAGTATATCCTATATCATAACACGGGGTCGATTCTTAGATCTGGCTAGTTTCTAGAGAGAGAAACACTAGAGAGAATATATTCTAGAGAGAGAAAGTGTTTTCTTTGTAAATGAAATTATGACTAGCTTGCCTCTTCCAAAGTTGGAAGAGGCTATATATAGTACTTACAATATACCGGGTATTCGTACCCGACTTAAAACCGAAAAACGTACTATTAACTATTAAACTACGAGCTATAATAAACAGTAAAATACACGGGGTGACCGAGTCTTTTTCTAATATCTAACATAAGTCTAATAACAGGACTAACAAGATCTAAGCCTTCCTCTATACTACCAAAACCCATGGATCAATGAAAGGCTATAAGGATATCCAATAAAACCATAATTAAACAAGAAACATCAATCATAACAATAGTAAATACATGGCTAGGCCAGCACTAGGAGTGCTTAGCCGCTCATGGTAACAGTAAAGCAAGAATGAATGAAAAAATCATGGATTGAATAATCATGTTCCTTACAGTAAGTATTTTTTAACGATTAAATACAAGAATAGATTAAGTGACTTCTCTTTTGGAGTTCTGGTGGAATACTTCGGGTCTTGGAGGCTTGGTTCACCCCTTGATATTGTGTTGTGAGTGGAGGAGGTGAATGATCTTGAATGAGCCGAGTGAGGGCTCTATTTATAAGTATCAAAGGTGTTACGACATAATAGTTATGAACACATTACGCCGTAACAATGTTGATGTGGTTTCCCATTCGCCCGGGTTAATTGATGTTACGGCGTAACCGTATCGCCAAGGTTACACTGTAATGCTGACTCAGATACTTAATCTTTCTTAAAATTATATGTTACGGCATAAAGGTGATGGTGAGGTTACGCTGTAACAACTGATGCTGAGTCATTTCTCAAAGTCCCAGAGGCATCTTTATTAACCAATCTAATTATGCTCTTGAAATAATAAAGAAATATGGTATGCTATTTAGTGATCCCGTTGACACCCCTTTGGTGGACAAAAGTAAACTGGATGAAGATCTACAGGAGAAACCAGTCGATCCTACACATTACCGTGGTATGATTGGTTCTTACACATTAATGTATCTTACATCCAGCAGACCAAACCTCGTATTTGTAGTGTGCATGTGTACCTGGTATCAGGAAAAGCCTACCGAAAAGCACTTACATGCAGTTAAGCGAATCTTTCGATACCTGAAAGGAACCATTGATATGGGTCTTTGGTATTCGAAAGATTCTTGCATTACTCTAACAGCATATGCAGATGCAGACCACGCCGGGTGTCAAGATACTAGACGAAGCACATCTGGAAGTGCACAATTCTTGGGAGATAAACTTGTCAGCTGGTCATCCAAAAAGCAAAAGAGCACTGCTATCTCTAGTACATAGGCTGAATCTATAGCATTATCTGGGTGTTGTGCTCAAATCTTATAGATGAGATCAAAACTAACAGACTATGGGCTTAAATTCAATAACATTCCTCTATACTGTGATAACAAGAGTGCAATCGCTTTATTTTTCACCAATGTTCAACACTCAAGATCAAAGCATATAGATGTGAGATACCACTTTATTAAGGAGCAAGTGGAAAATGGAGTTGTGGAACTCTACTTCGTCATAACTGAATATCAACTAGCAGACATCTTCACAAAAGCTTTGCCACGAGAAAGATTCAACTTCTTGATAGAAAAGCTTGGTATGAAAAGCATGTCTCGCGAGACTTTGAAAATTCTGGCTAAAGAAGAGGAAGAGTAATGATGGTAACTCTTTACATATCCTATGTACTATATGTAAATAAGAAAATATAAAAACAAAAAAGATTTTTTCATTCTTATAAAATATTTCAAAAAGAAAATATAAAAATATGTAATTATGACATGTCTTCTGGAATCGATAACATTTACGGCCTTAGAAATGTCATTCAATAATGACACGGTGTTGTAAATGAAGTTCGAGCAAAAGTTATAAATATCTTTCAAAACATGTCAATGGCTTGCTGTTATTTCAGAAAGCAACCCTCAGGCAAGTTTATCATTAAAAAGATAACTTGATCTCACAACGGGAAATTAATTTTTCTCAGGTATGAATTACTTAACATTCATATAAAGGCTTGTGTATACTTTGCTACACAACCCGTGCTTTTAGAAAATAAGTGTACGTGTCAGTGCACTTATTTGTAAAAATAAGAGAAATCTTATTTCATGTGGTATAAAAGTGTTGATTTTTTAAAATAAAATCAGTAATATCAATTTGTCACCAGAAAAATATTTTAGAAGAGAATTCTATCACTCAAACAATGTCTACTGCTCTTTAACTAGAAATTGGGACATTATTTGAGGGTGAGAAGTGTTTTCAATAAGTCTTTTAAAAATGATTCTTCATAATTAAATCACAAAATAAACGATAAAGGTTTTTGAATTATAACGGATCAATTCTTAAAAGGGAGTTATAATAATTAACTCATTTAGGCTTAAGTTATTATTTTGTTCAACCTTTAGGGCTTAGAATGCAAAATGTGGGACTTAGCATTTGAGTTTGCAACTAGAAGGACTAATGTTGTCATTTCCCTAAAACACCTAAGTCTTAGGAAAGTTGTTAAAAGGAAATGAAGACCTTAAGAAACCTCAGGGACTAAAACTGCCAAAGCCACAAAATCCATATTCTGATAAACACCAAAATACGGGACACAATTTTTTATAAAATCAAAAGTTTAAAAATCTCCGTGTCTTCCCTCCTCTATACTCCACACCCATGCACAACCTTCAAACACATATCAAGAATCGATTTCAAGCCTCAAGGTATAATAAAAATTTGATCACAATCATCTAAACAGTAACCCTTTTGAAGGAATTAGATTATTTCATAATAAATTTGTCAAAAACCTTAGTTTTTTGAATTAGGGTTCATAAGAATTTTTTTTGTGTTAAAGTCTAAATTAAATGGGGGGTTTGTTCGTATGGGTGTGATAATCATGTGTGTGAATCGGTTATGATTAATTCTAACTCATTCGTGAGTTATGATGATTCTTGTGATCGAATTATGCCCGAAATGGGTTGTAGGATTTAAATGATTATGAGTTTGAGTTTTTAAGATATATTCGATGTTAGTGAATGCGCTACTACTTTTTGTTTCAAAGCAAAGAACAATTTCCATGATTATGTGTGTTTATGGGATTCGAAATAGACACAAAAGGATGCTTAGATATGTAGCTATGTGCTAATATGGTCTTGTGTGGTTTGTTTGGTCCCTAGTCTCTCGCAAAAAATGCCCGTTATCCCTCTTGCCAAAATATTTCGTGATGATGTTCTTAATAAATTGCTCGAATTGCCCTAAATTTTTTCATGAGGTGTTCTTTGTTGTTAATATGGTTGAATTTGTGTTTGAATATGTTTTAAAGGCCTAGGTTTCAGATATGCATGTTCATATGTTGTTAATAAATTTGTGTGTCAAAATTGTTATGGTCGCTGTTTGTGTTCTTGTTTGTTGGCCGCGAAATGTGTAAACGTTTATGACCACTGTTTGTGTAGTTATCTATTCTTCGCAGAATGTGTAGGTTATAAATGATCGCGGAATGTGTAATCTTACTACACCGTGGAATGTGTAATCTCACTATGCCGCGGAATGTGAAAACACATTCTATCGCGGAATGTATAAAGCATACTACACCGCGGTTTGTGTATTTACACTAGGCCGCTGTTTGTGTCAATACAGGGGATATTTGGCCACAATTTATGACAAAGTATGCAAAAAATACTCTGCTGAATTTTTGTAAGAACCTTAAAATCAAATCAACCGAATTTTTGTAAGAACCTGAAAAAATACTCTGCCGAAGATGATGTCAATGAAGAGGAAGAGCATGAGGAAGAAAGTGTCAGTGAAGAGGCAGATAATAACGAAGAAAGTGTTAGTGAAGAAGAGAATGTTGATGAAGAAAATGCAGAAGAATCTGATGACGATGACAAGAGCTTTGATATTACCAACACTGATGATGAAAGAATGGAATCAGACTCTGACGATCATGGAATAACTAAGGAAGGAAAGACTGTTGCTAAAATAGAAGAAGAAGAAACTACTAATTCTGAACATGAAGAAGATAACACTAAAGGTGACGATCAAAAGACTGAAGATGAACCCAAAGGAGATGATAAAGCTAAAGAAGCTGAAGTGGGAGTTCCTGACTTAGTGACAAATAAAGAGAAGTTAGAATTTCTACAGTCCACATCTAGTCACTTGATCTCTTTGAATTTTGGTAATCAATTTCTAGTCAACTATCCTAATGCGTCTCTTATTGGTACTATTCCTAAAAATGCTGATAAAGAGATTACTTCTTCGATGGACATTGAAATCCAACAAGATGAACCTCTAGTTCAGAATGAACCATTTTATGAAGTCAAAGTGTCAGTCATTCCTGAACCAACATAAAAACTACCATCTACTCCACCAGTTCCATCCACAGAAGATCCAGCTGCTCTAGTTATCAACTTCGAAGCAATTGATTCCTTTCTCCATAAATATCATTCTCTTCAAAAGGATGTATAAGAACTTAAACAATCTGATCCCTCTGTAGCTATTCTTGAGTCCATCACATCCCAAGTAACATTCATAGTCAAGGACTCTCTTAGAGCAAACATAGGAGATGAACTTCAGAAAGTACTTTAGTCACACACCGAAGGACTCAAAAAGGAACTGACTGTAAAGAAAGCAGAGTACAAGGAGTTCATTGAAGAGTCAGTTACAAATGAAGTCAAGAATCATCTGTCAAAGATTCTACCGAAGGCAGTATCTGACTTCGCCACTCCAATGATTCAAAGCACATTAAAGGAAACACTTGAGTAAACTCCAGTCGTCTCAGCTCAATCCTCTTCTCAACCCCAATCCTCTTATGCCATTGCAGAATCTTTAACTAAATTCGAGCTAAAGAAGATTCTTATAGAGAAGATAAAGAGAAGTCAGTCGTATCGAACTACTAATCAACACAAGATTCTTTATGATGGATTGGTTAACTCATACCTACTGGAGTCTCACCATCACCTAGCGAGACCTTAGGATCTTGCATGTGGAGTCTTTCCTACTAGAGTTTTATTGCATACTTTTATATTTTGGATATTTTGGATATTGATGTTGTTATTGTTGGGATTTATTTATGTCTATGTATTGTAGTGTTATGATTAACCTCAATGCAAGACCCCTCTTATGTCAGGTGTCATCATAACACTTTGGTTTTATTTAAATGCATTATAGTTATTCTCTATTGTTGACATCAATGTGTTGTGATGATGCCTGTCGTGTTACGCCTTACGTTTCCGCCTTGGCGGGGTATGACAGGGGGGTTCCTCATAGGTTAATCCAAGTAATCTACATCTTTTCTTATTATAAGATTTGTTATCTAGGTTAATGAATCCATCATATGATCTTGGTTTAAGATAATCTAGTATTCCTTCCAAGTCGTCTTCATCTTCACTTGTACTGTTCAACCAATCATCGTTTAATTTATCATGAATAGCCCCCTTTATTGTGTTTTCTTTATCTTCTTCGCATTCCTCCAAGTCTTCTAAGTTCCCCTCAATGGCATCTTCTTCCTCTCTGAACTTTTCTCTCCAGTGATCTTTGAGAATTCTCTCCCTGGTCATCTTGCATACTTTTCCATATCTTATTTTCATCTAATCATTTAAGCTTAGTTCTTCCCATTCCAACTCCTCCCATTCACTATCATTTATGCTTTCCCAATAACGTTTTCATTCGTTAATTGGTAAACCTCCTCCATCACATACGTTACTGTTCGGATCACAAGATGCCCAATACTGGCGCTCATTCTCTTTTTCATGCAAAATTGCATCATACCAATGTACCCTTTTTCTTTAGGTGTTAAATATGTCTCTTTATCCACTTCAATTATCCTGTATACTATCTCTTCATACGATTCCTGTATGTTAATTTCATAAGAGAAAATTTCTGGGTCGATACCCAATAATCGGTTAAACTCACAGGACTCAAAATCATATAAGAATAAATCATAATTATTATTTTAAAATCATCATCCCCTGGGCATGTTTCGCTTTTTATTGAACGAACAGGTTCAAAAATCATGGTAGTAAAACTACTTCTCAATTTAAATATAACTTTTTCATTTCCTACTTCTAAAGAGATAGACTTTCTAAATATATCTACCTTAGCGTGTGCGTGGCTAGCAAGGGTCTTCCTAGAATTATGGGCATCCTAAAGTCTTAAACCATGTCAAGAATAACAAAGTCTACCGAGAAGATGAATTTATCGATTTTTATGAGTAAGTTCTCTACTATTCCTTTAAGAGTGCATTTGGTGTTTTCAGCCATTTCGATCACCATGTTAATTGGTTTGAGTTTTCCTATGCTCGAACGTTTATACATAAAAAGGAGCATGACGCTGATGCTAGCTCCTAAATCTGCTAAAGCATTATTAAAATCTAACCTTCTAATAGAACAAGGGAGAATGAAACTTCCTGGATCTTGTTCCTTAGGGGTAGCTGATTTTGAAAAAGAGTAGAGAACCTAGGGTTCATTCTAATTTCTTCATCTTCTTCGGTCCTAGGTTTATTTGCCACCAAGTCCTTCATGTGTTTTGCGCAGTTATCCGTTTGCCTAATTTCTTTTAAGAGATGACGGTTTATCTTGATTTTCTTCAGGCGCTCTAAAGTTTTAGGAACTAATGCTTCTTTTGCATGATGTTCTAGACGTCTAAGAAATAGGATGGGTGGCTCATAGGAATCAACATAATATTTTACACTTTCTTTTTCCTCTTAAGGTTAAATTATATCTAATAACATACAAGGTTAGGGAAAGAGAGGTGGTTTTAGAGAGAGAGTGGTTGGATGAACATTTTAGAGAGATAAAGTAAACATGAAATGGAAATGCATAAATATGTGAAAATAATGAACAACCAACACCCTCTCCAAGGCATGGAGAGGGTACTTATACTACCCTAGTGGCCGACCATAGAGAGCTTGTGGGCTTTCCATGGGCCTTTTGGCCCAATTAGATTTCAAACATTACATTTGACTAACTACGGGCTTTGACTAACTATTATTGGAAGTGACCGAGACTTTTTGTATTCCTAACAATCTTCCCCCAAGGGAGGTGACTCTAATTTACAAAAACTTAATCCTAGCATACTATGCTTTGACTTTAGTCTTGAGCTTGTAGTCTTCTTTTCTTTATCTTTTTCTTGTGAATATGGTGTTGTGATCATTGACTTTAAGCTTGAGCTTGTTCCTTTAACTTGACTTGTATGTGAATATGTGATCCTGAGCACCTTGAGATCATCAACCAAGCATAATCTCTTTTCGCCATCTTGTAAACTTTGCCATCTTGTGAACTTGTGATTTTTGGACCGACATGCTCATACCTTTCTTGATATGTTAACTTGAAAAGCTTTAAAAATGCATCTTTGAGGTTCTTTAACTTTTTCACTTCGTCGCTTCAAGTAGGACGTACGGTATCAGAGTAGCGGAAGTCTTGAAACATGTACTTGAGCTTTCATGATGTCTTTATATTTGTCGGTTGGGTATGAGCATGTGGTTATGAATCTTTGAGACAGCTGGAATCAAGTACCTTCACCTTCATCTTTAAATATCATGCATTAAAACAGTTAGCAATAAAGCGTGGGGACGAATATGGCTTTGTCATTCGCCCGTGTTTGGTTGGAGTAACCTTCTAATCCGTGAGGATCGACCTGTGATCAGGTAGATTCAATTTAAGAAGAATCTCCTTGATAGGATTTCCAGATGAAGTATCGAATCTTTCTAACACATATGTATTAGATTCATCAAACTCAGCATGTTCTCATTATTGGAACATCTCAAATCAGACATCACGATAAGAGAGAACCAGTGAGTTACTGTCTCACTGATTGAATATAAAAATCGATTTGAAAATCAATCGACGTGTCACTTGCTAAAGTGGTTTTGTGACACATCAAGAGTGTTAATCATTTCAAAAGTTCCTCATCAATCGTCAATTCATATAATGGAACAAGTTTGATTCTTGTAGAATCGCACCATTGTTTCTTTCCAGTTGTCACAAGTTTGATTCATATAGAATCGCACAAGTCACCTACCATGAGCTTGTTTGATGTTGGCTCAAGCAGGATTTCCATCTTCATTTTGATTACTTGAGTATCACTCTGATGTTTTGGAAAAATCACAAGGATAATGCGTATGAGTCTTTATATATTTATCGTTATTCACATTGTGTGAGATAGCAAGCATAATTTTGACAAGCGTCCTAATGAGATTTATGGATGATCTCTTTTGGCTCTAGACTCAATAGTGCACTTTGGTTTTAGTGATCGGAGGCTAGAGCAGACTGCCACCTTTTCAATATCAACTAACTCGGAGTGAGAAAGTCGATAGAAATGCGTGTAATCTTTGTGAGAAATGAAACAAGAGTATGTTGAGAGACCTTGAGTGGCTAGGGAGGATTGTACATAACGTCACTAGGTCCATGACTATATTCAATGTTAGACAACAACTTAGTGTTTCCAAAAATTTATGTATTGACCCGGTTTCTGCCTAAGTGTATGGAGGGATTCTTTCTTTTCACCCTTTATCCTTATAATTCTTTTTCATTCTTCAACCCCTTCAGCACTTACCGAGACTTCATGACTAATACCTTGTTGGGTTTGTTCTAGTATTAGCTCCATCTTAGTCGGCACTATTCCCTTATTCTCACTTTTACTCCTTTTATATCATACCTAAGGACTTCTACACTAACTAGTGGATATCCCTGGGTAGATCCCTTCGGTTCTGGCTAGATCATGGGATTTGAATACCTATGCCTAACCACCTTATAACTTCATAAATTTAAGTACATGGTCGGTCTTTTGGGTATTCCATCACAATCCTTCAAAACCATTAAAAAGTTCAATCAATGTGTTTGATATAAATATCAAAAGATTTACACTTTGAGAGTTTTTTATAATCACTAAAAGCTCCCCATTAACATGTGCATCGTAATCGTAGTACATGCTAAGTGTAGAGTGCATTGAGTCCATTTTATATGATCACATTTTAGTACAAGTTAGGTTCAGTTTAATCACATTTTCTCTCCTTATTAACCCCTTGATATTTTGGATATCAATTGATTAAACGTTCAGGGACAAAATGTTACACAATATCTATTAGGAACATTTTAATGCTCCCCCTCAATATTTAAGGGTATATAAGACAGTGCTGAGTACAATAATTTGAATAAATTTTGAATTTACTAAGAAATTCGTGAATTTTTTTTACTCGAGCACTCCTTATTATCACCATTAAGTCTACACTACATATATACAAATTCACAAGATTATGTATGAGACAGGACCTGAAAATATTCAAACCGAAAATGACAAAGTCATTCTGTCCATGTCAGCAATCTGTAGTCTGTCTTGATAATCTCCATTTAGAAGTCGTCTTAGCTTCCCTCCGAACCAGTAATCCTTTCTTGAGTAGATTCAAAGATGATGTGCAAGCCGCATCAAGCAGTCTTGATGTATAAAGCCAAAATATCCGAAGTACACAACTAATTCAAAACTGTAACACCAAAGTCAATTAAGTACCAGATGTCTGTATTTCTCCTTACACGATTGTGATGATATAAATTAAAACACCAAAGTCAACTAAGTCCCGGATGTCACAATTATTCCCTCTAAGTAGTCAAAATGATAACACCTAAGTCAACTAAGTCCTAAATGTACTCATTTCTTTCTGCAGAATACTGACTATCTTAAGGAATCATCATACTTATCAAACCTATGTGTACCTCTTTAGTCAACTAATTCTATTCCCTTTTAATATAAGCTTAGTGATTAACCGTTTGAGGAAGCATGTATTGAATTAGTAACCAATCTTCTCACGCTTAGAATAAATCTTCTTACAACACTTCCCCTTAGTATCTTAAATGATGCATACTTGAAATCACAAGATATCTCTTTCCCTATGTGGATGAAATAGTGCACCCGAGAGTAACAAGTTAAAACACTGATTTTCTCTGCGGTTATAACATTCGTCTTCCCGAAATGGCCTAAAATCAAGGAAGACTATGGACTCTATCATGTGTACTTGTTGTATGTTCTAGTGTATCTACTCCTTCCCCCTTGCTGGTTTCGATACATCAGAATCATCAAAACCTTGTACGCACATATACTTGAGATCGTGTTCGAAGAATTAATAAGCTTAAATCTATTCCGTGAGAATTAACTAAGTCTTAAATTGCAAATATATCTCTAAAGTTTGAAACAAATGACATCTAAAGCTCTTATAGTTAATATAAAGTAACTCCCCTTGAAATTGTGATCTGTCATTATCAAAAACTTTATTCGTTTATTCCGTGACTTATTTTGAAAGACCGTTTTAAAAGATTATTGGATGACACATTCTCCCCCTCAAATGATGACCCGTTTTCTATTTAAAGAGCTGTTGTCATTGTTTGAGTGATCGAATTGTCTTTGAAAATCTTTTTGTGATTACAGAAAACATTGATTCATTGTGAAGACAACTTTTTACCAATAAAAATAAGATTCTCTTATTTTGACAAATAAATGCATTGACACGTACACTAATTTGTATATAGGAAGCACGGGTTGTGTTGCAAAGTAAACACAAGTCTTTGCATGGTCATAAAGTAGACCATGCCCAAGAATAAATTCCCATTATGAGGTTAAGTTTTCTTTTTGAAATACTTGTCGTTAAGATGATGACCGGGTTGCTATCTAAAATAATAGCAAGCCATTTTTGGCATGTTTTGAAAACTTTTGAACTTCTGCTCGAACTTCATTTACAGCCTCGTATCATTATTAAATGACATTTCTAAGACCGTAAATGTTATCGATTTTCAGAAGACATTTAATTTTTTTTCTTTGGTTTTAAAGATTTTATATTTTTGTATTTTGTTTTTATAAAGGTTTTCTGAAAATGAAAAATCTTTTTGGTTTTTCTGGTTTTTAATATATATACATATTATATACAGGATATTTGAATAGGTACCACCACTATTCTTCAGCTTCATCTGCCAATTGTTTCAGGGTCTCCGGCGTAAAACTTCGCATTCCCAGCTTGTTGATAAGAAATTCAATTCTTTCTCTGCCAAGGGCTTTAGTGAAGATGTCCGCTAGCTGATACTCCGTATTGACAAAGTAAAGCTCTACTACTCCGTTCTTAACTTGCTCTTTTATGAAGTGGAATTTGATGTCAATATGTTTTGATCGAGAATGTTGAACATTGTTGCAGCATAAGGCAATAGCGCTTTTGTTATCACAGTACATTGGAATTTTATTGAATCCAAGGCCATAGTCGGTAAGCTGTGATCTCATCCAAAGGACTTGAGCACAACAGCCAGACAAGGCTATATATTCAGCTTCCGTACTGGATATCGCAGCGCTTTTCTGCCTTTTTGATGACCAACTAACAAGTCTATCTCCCAATAATTGCATACATCCAGATGTACTTCGTCTAGTATCTTGGCAACCTGCATGATAAGCGTCTGTATAAGCTGTTAGAGCAATAGAAGAATCCTTTGGATACCAGAGTCCCCTATTAACGGTTCCTCTTAGGTATTTAAAGATTCTTTTTTATAGCATGTAAGTGCTTTTCGATAGGCTTTGCCTGATACCGGGCACACATGCATACAAAAAATATAAGGTATGGTCTACTAGCTGTGAGATACATAAGGGTGCCAACCATTCCACGATAGTATGTAGGGTCAACGGCTCTCCCCTGTGTATCTTCATCCAGTTTGGATTTCTCCACCATGGGAGTATCCACGGGGTCACTAGATTCCATACCATATTTTTTAAAGATTCTAGAGCATATTAACTGGTTATAAAGGATAGCCTCCTAGGACTTTGTGAAATTTGTAGTCCTAGAAAAAAAATGATATTTTGCCCATCATCGACATCTTAAACTTAGAACACATTATTTTTGAAAATTGGTATCACTAGTTGCAGCTGTAGTAATGCAAAAATATATCTCAACATAATATTTGTACCATTGGGGAGAGAGGGGGAGTGACTGGGCACGAGAATATCTTTGAGCCTTGTCTTCTGAGGAACAACGTGGGATCCCACGGTTTCCTTTAGAGAGGTTCGTGAAGAGTAGAAGACTCAACAATCAGATTCGTACCACGCGCTGAAGGAAGATTGTTTCAACCCATAGAGAGCCTTCTTAAGCTTGTTACATGATTCAGATTGTCTTGATCCACAAACCCGTCCGGTTGGCTGACATAAACTTCTTCGCGCAAAATGTCATTCAAGAATGCTGTCTTAACATCTATTTGGTAGATGATCATATTCATGTGAGCAGCATATGCAAGGAAAATTCGAATAGCATCAAGTCTAGCCACTGGAGCAAAGGATTCCTCAAAATCAATTCCCTCTTCTTGACGGTAACCACGAGCAACCAAACAAACCTTGTTCTTTAGAATTCCTTCTAATTCATCAAGTTTCACCTTGTAGATCCATTTTAAAGTAATAACCATCACTTTATCTGGACGAGGAACGAGTTCCCAGACTTCAAGACGTTATATTCCATAGCTCATCTGCCCTAGCTTTCAGTGTTTAATAACCAACATGCTTGAGTTAATGTGTCTTTATAGTTCTTTGGTTCAACTGATGTGAGAAAGGCATCATAGTAATAAAATAAGGCTTGTTCATGGAGTTGGAGTCTTGTGGAAATAGGTTTCTCGAGTTCATCGATGATGTTGTCTAAAGGAAGATCCTTGGTCCATTTGGTGACGTGTTCTGAGTTAGGAGCACCAATATGCACAATGGTGGGAATAACATCCAAAGAAGAAGATGCTTCAGAGTCGTTTTCTGGAATTGGAATGCCAAAGAATGGATCGTTACTCATGTGTGCAACATCTAAGTCGTGATTCTCTTCTACAACAACGTTAGAAATGACAGGAGATTGAGTTTCGGGTGCTGTTTGTGAGTTACTAGGTGATGGTGCATCTTGGTCAACAGTTGTTAAGGAAGGTGAACCGGTTGATGTAGCGGGTTCTGGAGCTACTACTTTAGCAATTAGAGCAATGACTTCAAGGGTTGGGCGATCAACACTTGATGGAGGGTTGAGTAATTCATCAAACAGTGGTTGAAATAAAAGATCCCAAAGGTGGTACAAATGATTTTGAAGGAGGAGGGTTTGGCACGAGTCCTGAACTGATTGTTGCAGGAGTCATTTCATGAAGTGCGGGTTCTAAACAGCTGTGTTCAAAAGCCATCACTGTCAGCTCATCAAAATCTACATGAATTGTTTTTATGATTCGTCTGGTACGTTGATTGTAAATTCGAAATGCTTTCTTTATGGGTATAGCCAATGAAAATACCAATATCAGCTTTCGGTTGTAACTTTCCCAAGTTCTCGCTACCATTGTCAGATAACAAAGTGCATCAAATACGTGGAAAAATGATAAGTCGGGAAGTTTGTCATGTAAAAGCTCATATGGTGTTTTGCCGTGACAAAGACGTATGATGGAACGATTTTGGGTGTAACATGCAGTAGCAACTGCTTCTGCCCATAAGAATAATGAAGCTTTTGTAAAAATCAACATTGTGCGGACAGCTTCAATTAGCGTATGATTACGTCTTTTAATGACACCATTTTTCTGTGGAGAGCGAGAAATAGATGTTTCATGAGAGATGCCAACCTTTTCATAATATTCATGCAAAGTTTGATTAACAAATTCAGTTCCATTATATGTTCTGATTCATCGGACATGTACTTTAAGCCGCATTTGGATCATCTTAAGAAACTTGATTATGAAATCTGGAGCTTCCTCTTTTGACCTTAAGCACTTTACCCATGTAAATCGAGCGTAATCATCGACAATGACGAGGATGTACTTCTTTCCATTAACACTTGTGACACGCATTGGACCACAAAGATCCATGTGTAAGAGATAGAGTTTTTCTTGGTTGGTGTCTTCAGATTTAGGTTTGTGAGGTTTCTTCTTGCTTTTTCCTATTGCACACGTAGAACATAGATGGTCCTTTTTAAACTTTAGCTTAGGGAGACCTCGAACAAGACCGTGTCTAGCTAAATGGTTGATTGCACCAAAGTTCAGATGAGATAGACGTCGGTGCCACAGCTAGGTTTTAGTCTTTGAGGACTTTGACAAGAGACATATAGGAGAGGATGCTATCATATCTCCAAGATATAGAGTATACAAATTGTTGCCTAGAGATCCGGTCAATAGATCAACACCTTCTAGATTGCGAATGAAGCAGGTGTGTTGACGAAAAGCAACTTTAAGGTTCGAATCACAGAATTGCCCAACAGAGAATAAGTTATGTCCAATTCCTTCTACGTAGTAAACCCTTGAGATCGTAACATTCCTAATCTGATAATTACCATATCCCAATATCTTTGCCTATTTCCGAATTTTACAATACCCAAAAATTTATTGACGAAATTGGTGAGCTGAAAGAGATCTCCAGTCATATGCTTGGAGCAGCCAGAGTCCAAATACCAGAGAACAATTTGGACGACTTATAATCATTAAGAGAGGAAGATGGAACATCGAAAACTATGGATCCCTAAGATTTACTAGGTTCCTTGTTGTTAGCAGATATAGATTTAATAATCTTAGGTTTGCTAACGAGAACATTAGGCTTAGGTGTATTAGTTTCTAGAATAGTTAGTTTTCTAAGGGGAACTTCAACAGTTGTGGTAATCGTAGTTAAAGGGCACGCATTTCCTACTATAGTGAAGGTCCGACCAGTAGGTCTCCAAGTGTATCTAATATTTGTGAACACCTTTCTTGTTGGTTTCTAAACTTTTCTCTTTGAACTTTTTTTAACAGATTTAGATTTAGCATGAGCATTCAAATCATTGATAAAATCAAGAACACACAAATCATGATTATCAGAAAGCATGCAACCATTACACTTAACACATAAAAGTTTAGAATTTGCATTAAGCTTGGAATTCTGCACATTTGCAGTTCCTTTAGTTTCAACAACACAATTCTTATTTTTAAAACTAGATTTAACTGTCACAGGGTGGGCTTCTACTTTATTCTTCTGAGTACTACTTGGTGTTCGATGAATCTTATCTTTCTTTGTATTGCCTAAAGGCTGTGATCCGCTAGCACTAGTAGACGGTTTTACTCCTGTAGAAGACAACATAGGTTTGTTAGACACTAGATTTGATGAAGAAGTTGTGTTTATATTTGTGTTTCCTGAGGATGTGACAGGCTTAGTGAATCTAACTCTTTTGTCCTTGTTCTTTAAGGTTACGGCCACTAATTTATCACTTAAATTGTTGATGCTAGGGCAGGTTTGTCTGATTATTATAAGAAACTCCTGAATTCGTTTGGTATACTTACAAGCAGAGACTAAGGAATTATTTTGAGGATTTTGTAATTTTCTATGTTCCACTATTTTCCTAAAAATCACAGCTTGTTCCTGAGTGTGCCTAAGGTAGTCAGAGTGAGCTGTCCTATTGTTCAACAATCTAAGGGCTATAGGTTCCACATCAATCTTAAGCATTTCAGGAGCAATAGTATGTTTGGTAACAACATTATCAGCTAAATCTTTTCCTTTAAGTTTCCTTAATTCATCCTTAAGAGCTGTAATGACCAAATCTTTTTCCTGAAGACTTACATTTAAATCAGAGATTTCCACAGACTTTTGATTAACTTGATTAATTAAAGCATCACATTGTTCTTTTGACCGAATACGTATTGGTTTAATCGAGTCATAAAGTTGCTTATAGGTCTGTTTAAAATGTTCATTCTCAGCAATTAGCTTTGACACCCTATGATCCAATTCAATATTTACCATTTCAATCTCTTCTATGTCCTTCTTGATCTTATCCTCATTTATATTTCCACTTAAAGATTTAATGCTCTCTTTTAACTGCTTTATGACTGTGTCTTTCTCTTGCGACTGAGCTTTCAATTCATTTAATTCAAAGTATTGATCAAAATTTGGAACACTTTGATTTGAAACAGAATTGTCCCTTTGAAAAATTTCCTAATTAAGTTGAGTATCAACTTCTAAAGAGATGCAATATTTTTCAAGAGTTGTATAACTTCTGAACAGTTTATCATAAGTCTCTTTTTCAATGAAATCCTTTTTGTTGAGAAGCTCAGTCTCAAGTTTGAGACACTTTTTACATTCATGCACTTTCACAAAAGCATTATCCATAGTAGAATTCATAATTATGTTTACTATACCTTGTTGATGACTTGTTCCAAGAGTCGTTCGTTTTCATTTAAAACTTGATTCATTTTAACTTTAAATGCTTTTGACTCTAAACGATGTTGTTCCACAACCTGTTCCATTTGATGAAAGACATTTTGGACTTCAGAAAGTTCATCAATTAAATATTGATCGAATGTATTGAATATGTCCTTCAGTGCTTTTACAAATGGAATTATTTCATCCCTAAAATAAGCTTTTGTATGTTCAAACCCCCACGAGCCCTCAGTGATGGCTGTGGCTGTGGTTCTTTCTTTGACAACCACGTCAAAACCAGCAAGATGGTGTTTAAGTTTCTTCAAACTCGTATTTACCATGCTGACTTTAGGAAGTTCTTTCGGAACCTCAACTTTGGTGGGTCTACAAGAAGGACTAGGATCTGAAGAATTCATAGAATTCTGAGACCAAAAGGCTTGTTCAGCAGATAATTCAGTTTGTGGAACAAATCGTTTTTCAAAATCTTGAGAAAGTTGGTTGAGAACAGCATAATCAACTGGTGTGGTATTAACTTTCTTTTCTAAAACCATTGGATCCTGTTGTTTTAAAAGCATTTTTGAACGACTCTCTTCAGCAAGCATTAGGGTCTCTTCGGAGTCAGGAATCACAATAGCACTAGTGTTCTTAATGACATTACCATCATAAAGCTTTGGTTCCAACTGCTGAGCTTTCTTCAGATAGAAAGGATTTTGAAAACCTAGAGCTTGTTTAGTGGTATGATCATAGAAAAACTGTGGTTTTGTCAACATATGAACAGTTTGTGCTGATTGATCTCTTTTATAAACAATATTATCTAGCTGTTTGATCTTCTTTTCTAAAGCAATTTCTCTATCAATGTTTCTAGATTCTTCTTTCTTAAAATCATTTTTGAGAAGAGTAACTATTTGCATTAAAGATTCCTTTTATTTTAAATGTTCAGAAAGAGTTTGATTAAGATGATCAATCTCGACAAACTGTTCACATGTATCTGTAACATTATCTTTACTTTTTAAATCAACATTTTGTCCTTCTTTCAAAACTTTAACTTGTTCTTTATATCTTTTAAGCTTAGCAGTTAAAGTATCATTGACACTTTTATTGGCCAGATTTATCTAGGTACAATTAATTACTTGGGTTTTTAGTTGTTCAATCACAGATAATATCAGTGCATCTTGTTGTGCAGATGAGTTAGAATTTTGAACAGCTGCCTGTTGTGATTCTATCACATATTGAGAATAAGGAATGATATTGCTATCACTGGTTGTTTCAGTCTCTAAATGGTTCACAACACTCGACTGTTCAGAAGACGGCATCACCTACACACCTTGATTAATCATATTGTTATCCACATCATCAGGATTATATACCTCAGCTAGAGCATCTGAACCATAATGAGATAAATTCGCCATGAGAGCAACTTTGGCAGTATTGAGTTCATCACAACCAGAGTCATATGCATCCAAATCATCTGCTTGATAAGCAGCATTGTGAGTAATGACAGTCTGTGTGGCTTGACCTTCTGCAGTTCCTGGATCTGCCAAAAATGCTAGTTCTTCCTCATGTAGAATTTTACCATTTGCTTGAGCTTGTACCAGCAACACTTTATCCTTAAACTACGAATCATCCCTTTTCCTTTTAGGTTTAGTGCACTGTTTAGACATGTGTCTTTCCCCTTTGCAGTTGTAACAAATAACAGTCCTTTATTTCCCAGAATTGCTTCCACTTGCTCCTGAAGTGTAGGTCCTACTTATACCCGTAGCAAAAGAAATTTACCTCCCCTGTACTGGTTGTAAAGTCACTCTTCCATCATTAATGGTAGCTTGTTGCCTAGGGTTTGACGAATTCATTAGCTGGTTATTGGTAGTAGGACAGCGAGATATGAAGACAACTGATAGGAATGACATCATATGGTTGATGGCATCAATAGGATCGTCACCTTGCTTGAATACAAGAACAGTTAGACCCGAGTCTAGTTGGGGAAATTCAAGTTGTTGTGGTTGTTAGTTGACTATAGGAGCATATTCCAATTGGGGAATGGATGGTTATGAAGAATAAACGTTGTGGTGAATTGATGATTGATAATCATTGGATGGATAAGTGATTGAAAGAGGTGTTGATGGTTGATTGGTTGAGTATTGTTGAGACTGATAAGGTGATCCATACTATGGAGATTGATATAGTGAAACTTGTGGTTGAAATTAAGAGTTTTGGTATGAGTTTTGATGAGTTTGATAAGGAGATTGGGTCATCTGATGGGTTGCAACCAAGGCAAGCGAATCTGAGTTGCGTTCATGCATTAAACGAACTTCATTTGCATGAAATTCGTGTTGTCCCAAGTAAGCATGAAGCTGATCAATATTAGTTGTGTGCAAGTCCTGAACAAGTTTGACATCGGTCACAAATTTGCTCCACTAAAGAGGAAGGGTATTCAAAAACTTGGTGTTCACTTGAAATTGTTCAAGTTTCACATTGTAGATGTTCATGTAATTGAGTAGCAGTGAAAATCTCAAGTAGAAATCACGTAGTGTTTCCCCTTTCTTATAAGCAAACTTATTGAATTCATCATATAGTTTACACTCTCTTTCCTGTTTCGTTAATGAAGTTCCTTGCATGAGAAGTTGAATTCTTTCCTAAAGTTACTTGGCGATTCGATGATTGCTAACGAGTGCATAGACCTCTGGTGGTAATCCTTGGAGAATGATATTTGTTGCCTTAACATCACAATCAGCTTGAATTGCATCCGTAGCAGATAACTCAGAGTATTTTCTTGGTCTAGTCACTCTATTCTCCTCAATCGTAGGCCAAATGAGTGGACCATTTTCAACGGATTTAAGAATCATTCATCCATGTTGTCTATTCATCATGTATAGCTCCATTATGCTTTTCCAAGAATCGTACATATCTTTTTCCAACATAGGTGGACGATTGACAGCACCCGAAAGAATCGCTTTGTCAGCAAGAGTAGTCATTGAGAAAGTTGTATGTTAAAAGATTACTGTTTGATCAAACGGTGATTGAAAGTAATTGTGTTGTTATGAGTTGTCTTTTGTTTATTTTATGTCTTGAAGGTTATACGGGATTTTACAATTCTTTGACAAAACCAGGAAAACAAGTTAATGTTTCACGAGATTTTATAAGTCAAAGAAATAAACCGTATAATTTTCTTTTTGTTTTAGCAACTTTGTGTGTTTTAACTTTAGTCCAAGTGAACTTTCAAATTTGGTTCGCAAAAACTGCTAATTAGGTTGCTAACGAAAAACTGCTAATTAGGTTGCCAACGAAAAATACGAATTAGGTTGACTGCGAATTAGGTAGACTACGAATTCGGTTGACTGCTAATTCAGTGACTGCTAATTCGGAAGCTGCGAATTTGGTTAACTGCTAATTTGGAAGCTGCGAATTTGGTTAACTGCTAATTCGGTTGACTGCTAATTCAAAAACTATGAATTCGGTTGACTGCTAATTTGGTTGACTGCTAATTCGGAAGCTGCGAATTTGGTTGACTGCTAATTCGGTTAACTGCTAATTCGGAAGCTGCAAATTCGGTTGACTGCTAATTCGGTTGACTGCTAATTCGGAAGCTGTGATTTCAGTTGACTGCTAATTCGGTGACGAAACACAAAATCTTTAAAACACAAAAAGACTGAGTTTTGATTGTTTTTTCCTAAATTTTCTTGTACAACTAGTATTACTAAACCTATAGGTACCTTTAAAATATAAACTTTATGGTTTTTAAGCCAAAAATTTCAAAATCAAGATTTGTAATTTATAAGGTTTTTCGAAAACTAAAGTTGAAAAAATGAGTTTTTCTTGATTCAAAGCTTATACACCTATATCCTAAAGATACTAGATCAAATTTACCTAAGTAAATGATCTTTTAGTGTATTTTGAAGCTTCAAAAACCAAAAAAAATAAGAAAAAGGTGTACGGTTTGACAAGAGAAAACGAACCAAAGAAAACAAACACAAAGACTAAGCAAATCACTCCATGGCTCTTGATACCAATTGAATGATAGGGAAAGAGAGGTGGTTTGAGAGAGAGAGTGGTTGGATGAACATTTTAGAGTGAGAAAGTAAACATGAAATGAAAATGCATAAATGTGTGAAAATAATAAACAACCAACACCTTCTCCAAGGCATGGAGAGGGTACTTATACTACCATAGTGGCCGGCCATAGAGACTTTGTGGGCTTTCCATGGGCCTTTTGGCCCAATTAGATTTCAAACATTACATTTGACTAACTACGGGCTTTGACTAACTATTATTGGAAGTGACCGAGACTTTTCGTATTCCTAACAGAGGTACTTTTTTAATCTCAAGTGTAGCCTCGAGTGCTGCTAGAGATTCCGCAATTCCTGATTTGTCGATTTCTTGCCTTTCGTTATCGGAAAACCTTAAGTTAGCAGAAAAGTATTCAATTTCCTCAAGGGAATAAAAGAACGATGTGTACAACAGCGATCCATCTTTAGTACAGATTGCCTTGCATTCTTTAAACTTTTCACCGTTTGCTCGTCCTTCAAAATCATTTATTAAGGTTCTTACTTTCGTCTCGAGATCTTGGATAATTTTGTCATGAGCTTCTCGATTGGTTTCTGCGTTTTGGTAAAATTTATTTAACCACTCGTCTTGCTCAGCATGTCTCTTGGCCGCTTCTTCCATATATTTATTGATTATTTCGGTTAGACTTGGTCTTCTCTCCCCTGATGATGGCTGGTCATATCCTGATGCTCCTCTATTATATCTACCATCATTTATGATGTTGTTTAGAAAGGGTCTACCGAACTCTCTTATTTAACTTCCTCCATACTTTTTACTTCCTTGTTGAGAGGACATTCTTTGTCAAGATGATCTCCTTCGCAGGTTTGACATCCTATTTGAATAGCATGCACGTTCTCCTTAAGTTTCTTCATGTCACGACCTAGGCTATGTAGTTTGTTTACAATAGCAGCGATCCATTTAGAATTACTACTACTATCTATATTCCTACTAGATGAACCATCATGCCACTTTTGAGAGTGGTCAGCCTAGTCTGGATTGCCATTAATGCTTGAGCAGGTGTCATGCCAGGAATTGGCCCTAAGAATCAAGCAATTGACGGTTCATAGTGCCGAGACCATTGTAGAAGATGTTCACCTTCTGATAGCTATTGATGTCATGGGTTGGGCATTTATAAAGCTGGTCATTATACCGTTCCCAAGCTTGGTATAATGTTTCGTCACCTTCCTGCTTGAAGTTGCGGATTTCTTCAAGCTGCTTAGCGGTTTTGGATGGCGGGCAGTACCTTTGGATAAAGGCTCTTTTATGGAGATCCTAGGAATTGACGGTTCCTAGAGAAAGTCTGTCCACCCATCTTTTAGTGGATCCAGTAAGTGTAATGTGGAAAACGCATCGCATAACAGCATCGTGTGACACTCCTGGAATGTTAAATAAACTAACGATGTCTAAAACTCGCTCTACATGCTCATGAGCATTGTCATTCTTGTTTTCAGAAAAGGTTTCCTCCCTCAATTCTCGCATGAATTGACTCTTGATTTCGAAATCCACATTGCCTCCTATTTCGGGTTTAACCACGCTCGATGCCTGGTTCCCTCGATTCAATACGACGTATTGTTCCATGGTGAGGTTATCGATCTATCCCTCAGCCATTATGATTCCTAAAAATCTTAGTAATAAAATACAAGAAATCAAACTATAACTAATTTTAGCTCCCCGACAGCGACGCCAAAAAATTTATGCGTAAAATTGTTTTGAATAATTCATTGCCAAGTTTTAAATTTATAAAACGCATCTACCGTTACACACACTAACGGGCAGAGAACCCGGCCGTATATAGTGCAGTAGTTGGTAAATCTGAGGTCGTCCCAAGAGCTAAGGTTACTAGTTTTAATTTGATTCTGTCACGTTTTGAAAAATGGTTTTAAGATTGATTTTAAAACTATAGGAAAGTAAATACAGAAAAGTAAATTGATAGAAGTAATCAGGGAGAAAAGCGTGTTAGCCTAACCATTTCATTACTACTGTTATGATTATGTTTTCCTATGGAATGTTCAATTACAAGTTTCATTAGTGGTTCTAATATCGGCAGACTCGAATTGGCATTTGAGGTATATCCTATACTTACTCTGCGATCACAATTCCCCTAAGATCACATGGGCAGGGCATCCAAGTTTGTAGTGGTTAATCCCCAACTATCTTTAAGACCAATTCTATAACCTATACAGATTATTAACCCTCTCTCAAAGAGTTTCTGTGCTTTTTAAGTGTTTAATATGACAGATGAGGTAATATGATTAATTCCTACACTAGGGATAGGTTCTAATCTACCATAGTACCCTGCTAATTCTAGGTTTAACCGGTAAGTCTAATAACAGGACTAACAAGATCTAAGCCACCTTCCACACTACCAAAACCTAAGGATCAATGAAAGGATATAAGGATATCTAATAAAACCATAATTAAATAGGAAACATCAATCATAACAATAGTAAATACATGGATAGGCGAGCACTAGGAGTGCTTAGCCACTCATGGTAACAGTAAAGCAAGAATGAATGAAAGAAATCGTGGATTGAATCATCATTATCCTTACAGTAAGTGTTTTTGAACAATTAAATACAAGAATAGATTAAGTGACTTCTCCCTTAGACTTCCGGTGGAATACTTCAGGTCTTGAAGGCTGGGTTCACCCCTTGATATTATGTTGTGAGTGGAGGAGGTGAATGATCATGAATGAGTCGAGTGAGGGCTCTATTTATAAGTATCAAAGGTGTTACGGCATAACAGTTATGAACACATTACGCCGTAACAATGCTGATGTGGTTTCCTATTCTCCAGACTTAATTGATGTTACGGCGTAACCGTATCACCAAGGTTACGTTGTAATGCTAACTCGGATACTCAATCTTTCTTCAAATTATATGTTACGGCATTAAGGTGATGGTGAGGTTACGCCGTAACAATTGATGCTGAGTCATTTCTTTGTTAAGCTTGATTATGGCGTAACTTTTGCAAGGAGGTTACACCGTAAATGCCTTGAATGCCTTCAATTGCTTAAATTCCACGTCCAAATCCCGTGTCTCTTGCTCAAATGCCTGAGTCTTCCTTGAAAACTAAATATAAGCGATTAAGTAACATTTTCACGTATTTATAACTTAATCACAAGCATTTTCATAGGGAATTTGATACTAAAAAGTACTAATTATTTGATGTTATCAATTACATCTCTTCCCTTTGTTTTGGGTCAAAAATCGCACGGGTTCCAATGTCAATGAAATAAAAACTTTTTTAGAAATCCGAAGACCGGTTTTTTAATGGCAATCAATTAATCAGACTATAGCGTTGGGCACATTAGTTAATCAGAGTGATAACTGCATTAGACAAAATGATTGTAGTACAAGGAATATGTGTTTTTTTAGATAAATACGATTTTGAGAACACTATTTTGTCAAGTAAATATTGGTTTTTGCTGACATAATTATAAGACTAGATGTGTTTGGGATTGCATTTTAGAGTCAATTATCTGATCATTGCTTTTTTAAATGCAAATAATTAGAAAATAGCGTCTAGTAAATTTATTGAAAATATGTTTATGTGCGTTTTTTCTAAGACACAACATGCAGTTTTGCAAAGGCGACCTTAGATACCTTCTTATTGTTGCAATGTTTAAATTTTATTGTGTATTAATGTTTGCAGAAAATTGAAAACGATATGATGTTATTGGGAAAGACGATTAAGCAGCATGAAGAAAACATTAAGTATTTGAGGACTCAAAAGAATATTTTAGATGATGCAATCTCTGATATGCTTGGCATATTATTATAGTTTAGTCAATTTATACAAGTATAAACTATTTTATATTTACGTTGATTTCTTAATTTTTTTATATGTATCTTAGTTACTTTGGGGAAGTATTATTCATCAACTACACCTAAGGTCGAAAACGATGATCTTTCACATATGCAGAGCGAAAAAGCAACTGTTGAAAATATTATTAAACAAGAGAAATTAGTTGCTGCAATCTTTTCCCAATTGAAACGGCATCGTAATCAGGACATATTCATTTTAATCTTAACTGACATCTGTCATAATGATTTTAGTGATAATAACCAATAACTACATTATACCATTTAAAACCAATACACTGGGAAGCATTTTGAACATCAACATAAATCTCATTTACCGAAAATCAAACTTTTAGATGTCAAATGTTTGACATATCAAAATATGTGCTAAAGACAATTGTTTTCCTATATGTATGCAGAATGGATTACCAGTATGCAGTACATCATATTGGGTAGTCACCATGATACAAGTAATTTGTGCAATTTATTCTGCTTATGCACAATTCCTAATATTATTTTTAAGGATCTATATGTTTCTTGCAGTTCCCAATAACTTTAGCTATATTCGGGTATCAATGTGATAAGCTGTACAAGGAAAGCAATAAGCAAAAAAGCACCGGGAACCTTGAATCAGTTTGTGAAGCTGCAATCGACTAGACCACGCCCAACCTTATGTTCTATGTATTTTGTGGAATATTAGGTGGCACCGTTGGTGGCCTATTAGGATCCAACGACGGTTTCATTCTTGGCCCGCTCTTACTGGAGATCGATGTAATGCCACAGGTTCGCATCTTTTATGCAACTTTGAATCATTAAAATAAATATATAAAGTTTAATCAACAGTCGGTCAAATTTTGCTAGATTTTAGAGATGGTTATTTCCACCCATTTACTAACAAATGGGTCACTCTTTTGGTTGTGTAATGTAAAAAGGGTTAAAGTATATTTTTTAGCTAGATAGTCATAGGTCAAAGGGTAAAAATTTGCTTTATTTATCTCTTCTTTCGACCAAACACCTGTTATTATTAGTAAATTATACATGTCGGGTCTTTTTTTCTTAATAATGATAAATTTAGCAGGTTTCTGTCATACTCAGAGGTGCTAATGACTTCATGCTTGATGAGATGGATAGGGCCATGGATTCTATTGAAACTAGCAATACTATGAATGGGTATACCAACAATGCTAATGAATAAGTACTGAGCTACTGCATTCATCAAGTTTATAGTGAAAAATGCAAACATAAATTGCTACTAGTAAAAATTTGATTTATTTATCTCTTCTTTCGACCAAACACCTGTTATTATTAGTAAATTATACATGTCGCTCTTTTTTCTTAATAAAGATAAATTTAGCAGGTTTCTGTCATACTCAAAGGTGCTAATGACTTCATGCTTGATGAGATGGATAGGGCCATGGATTCTATTAAAACTAGCAATACTATGAATGGGTATACCAAGAATGCTAATGAATAAGTACTGAGCTACTGCATTCATCAAGTTTATGGTGAAAATTGCAAACATAAATTGCTACTAGGTAGGCTTTAGATACCAGACATTGAATTATGGGCTATCTAAGTTCGCATAGATCTGATAATAGTGAATATCAACTTTATTGATGCAAAATTGTAATTGGAAATTATAATTTACTGCGTTTATCAATCTCTTTAATTTCCATGATCCATGATCTATTGTAGTATTTGCACATCCAGTGCTTACAAGCTTTGTCACAACTGCAAAATGCAAAACTGAATATGTGGTCGGCAATGTTGCCAACACCCCACCGCCAATGATAATTTTATGTTTAACAAAATTGAAATATCACAACGATAACAATAATCACCAACAACAACGACGTTCACTAACCGTCCCGCAGCGGAGCACGGGCCTACCACCTCGTAAAACTATACAAAAAAGTAGGAGCACCGACCCAAACCCGTCGATGTACCCGATCCATACCCAAACCGACCCGATCCACCACCTCACTTATATTATAAAAGCCTTACAATCTAACCCAAACCGCTCCTAACCCGCCTAAAACCCACTCCAAACCCGCTCCTAACAGTCCAACCCGGTTAGTATCCGTTCTCCATACACTATGTGTTAGCTTTAGGAGAAAACATGCCATCAAATATGTCATCTACCTTAAAGATCTCTCCAACACATAAAACTTCCAACACCACTAAGATCTCTCTCATTCTTCTTCTCCCTTGCCTCACCGCCTCAAAGAATCTAGAAAGATCACTCGAGTAGATTAATGAATCTACTCACTTTCTGCTCCTAATTTTACAGGTTTTTATTTTTTTTATGATAATCTAGGTATCCAAATTTGGGTTTTGTTATGTTAGAGTTTAATGGGCTTTGAAGCTGAGGCAATGGGGGTTAGTTTGATGGTGATGGTTTCGGTGGTAGGATATTGGTTGGTATTTGGTTGCCGCTACTTTTGGTGACTATTTTTTTGGCGTAATAAGCTTTAAATGAACAAGGTATTTTATAAGAATTATGAGTTGAGTTATTGATTTTTAGGGTTAGTTGAATTGGTTTATGATTCTTTATGGTTTGATTTTTAAGGTTAATTAACTTGGTTTATGATTTTTATGGTTTACAAAAGGGGTTACTTAACTTGGTTTGTCATTAAAATGGTTATTGAAACTGTTATGTGTTTTTGATTTGATTAGGTAGTTTTTAAGGTCTGATTCATGTGGACTTTGGTTAAAGCGTGTATTTTTTCCACTGATTGATGTAGATTTGCATGGCTGGGCAACCGGTCAGATTTGTAGCCATGTTGGGTGTATAAATGTACCCTTAGATTTGTGTCTAGTTTTTTCCTATCTACTCGACAGATGGCTTTATGGAAGTCTCAAATGGAGGATCATGCTCTTGACTAGCTTAGTGATGCGGTCGTTGTAAACGCACAAAGTTTTACAACTCCCTAGGCAGAGTACCTAACTATTGTAGTGTAGTATAGGCAAGACTCGGGGGGTTGTTATCGTTCTCTAATGGAATAGCGTGTGAAGGTTCGAACTAAATGTAACTAAGGTCTAAGGGTTGAAGGAATATTATTTTTGTATTTTTATATTTTTATGAAAGCAATTAAAATCTCTGGTTTGAAGTAGGTTTTGGTTTTAAAATAATTAAGCTAAATAACTAAATTTAAATCTAAACAAATGTGGAAATACGTAAAGGTAAATAAATGTGTTTAATTAATCATGCACTAATCCTTAGTTTGTTTCTCCTAATTCTATTGCCTGTCACCCTTATGATGCGATGTGTAAGTATTTCCTAATTCATGAATGAATTACACGAACCCGCCGTCTATGCAATGTTCCATTAAGGCAATGCACAAGTAAGGTAATATGAAGACTATTACAAGGCCCCTAAGAGTACATTACATGCATTAAAACACTTAATAGGTGATCAACCATATAAGGGTAAGCTAGTATGATGACTGTTACCAATGGTATCCTTTCTACACAATCATGTTTCCCTAGACGTCTTCGCAAGCAATTAAGAAGCTAGTTTTCTAGAGCCTAACACGCACATCTGATGCGGGTCTCGTAAAGACTTCAACAAGAACTTTTACAACTCCCTAACCAGTGCACCTAATCATTTTAGTGTAATATAGGTAAGACTCGGGGATTGTTATCGTTCTCTAAGGGAATAGGTTAGGAAGGCTCGATCAGAATCTAACAAAGGTCTACGGGGTTGAAAGAAGATTCTTTTTGTATTTTTATTTTATAGAAAGCAGGTAAAATCATGGTTTGAGAGGTTGGTTTGATTAATCTAATAATTAATAAAATAAATCTAAACTACTTTGGTGATAACTATATGATAAACGAACGCATTTACTTAATCATGCACTACTCTTCAGATTGCTTCTCCCAATCTTGTTGCTTTGTCACACTTGTGATGATCTGTGTAAGTATTTCCTAAGTCATGAACGAATTACACAAACCCGCCGTCTATTTAATATTCCGTTAAGGCAACGTACAAGTAAGGTAGTATGAAGACTATTACCCGGTGCTTGTAATTGGCGACGCCGTCTCCACGTACTGTATGCTTTTCTTCAAGATAGTTGGTGTAGAGTCGTAGTCTTGTCCGTTTCTTCTCCAATTGAGCCCAAGTCATGTGTATTTCCTCCAAAAGCCATCCAAGTGCTAAAAACATAAAAAAGAAACGCTTAAGCACATAATTTCGGCATATTTGCATGATTTAGGGGGTTAAATGACCCTGAAAAAGTGTATAAAATGACACCTCATCAAATATCACTACACTTGAGATTTCTTTGTCCTCAAGCAAATGAGCTTTTCTACCTAGACAATAGCAATATTGGGGGCATTTAACCTACTCTTTAAAAGCAGTTTATAACACAACCTCCTAGACCTCGTAATTAAAAACACGAAAAGAATATACTAGCACCTCACATAAGTGTTTGGGATTCTCTCTTTCTCTCGGGTGTATAATAAATTATAACAACTATGGGAAACAGAAAATTAACACTCATTACCTGTCATAGCATATAAATTACCATAGGCTTGATAACAGATCAAACCTCCACCGCTAGGCGCAAGTATTAATCATTACTATCAAAGAGGTCCTTTAAGGGTTATGGGGTGTATGTGTAAGATAACACTAATGGAAACAAAAATGGATGGAATATATTTGGGGTGGTCTTTTGGGTGAATTTGGGGTGAAAGGGTTAGCTAATTATTTATAAGAATACACTCTGATTGGGTTGCTAAGCCAAGAACTCGGACAAAGATATACAAACTCTACACAACTCTACATTAATCTCTTTTCTTTTTCTTTTCTCTTTTTTTGTTTTTTTAATAATACATCATAACTTAGGGTTTATAACACACCCCTACACTTGAGTTTTAAAACTCATAATTACAATCTAACTAATGACCCGAATTGAGGCGGATCAACATAACATAGAGATTATTTGACAAACATATAGGGGTATTGATTTAACTTTTCTTCCCTATTCTTCCGCAAAATAAATACTACCATGAATCCTAATCGTCCCAAAACTGTATTTATAAGGATAAGGACTTAGCAACAGTGTACTCAATAATTAACTTGGGTTAAAAAAATAATGTACTAAATGTGAGTACATAAAAGGTAGGCTAAGGCGATTTGGGTGTAACGATTGGTTTAAGGGTGACAATGCTCTTCATTAATAGTCCGGATTAACCAGAAAATTATAAAAACTGTGAAAAGGATAGGCTCGAAGGGGTGTACTAGGGGTATCCAGCACTAAAAAATAAGTGCGTGGCAAGGTGTGAGATAGTTATATGATCGAGGTGGCCATCATAATAATTACATGTTTTAAAACATGAGTTAATCCTAGTGCCTCTTATCTAGCAAATCCTAATACTTACAATGCGGTCTCAGGATGCATCAAAAAACAAGTTCTAGAATTTAATATACCACCGGTACACTCATATAATTTAATACCGATACAATGTTCCATAAAAGATGACAAAGACCATACGTACACATTCGTAACGACAGAATAGACACAAATGACTGTATTTAAACCTTAACTCGAACAAGCTAAAGGTATAAACTATCATGGGTATCAAAAATGGATATCCGAATTCCTAAAGATCTAAAGGCGAACCTCACATTTTTGGGGTGGAATTCTGAGGGTTTTTCTGATAGTCATATAAATTCCTATCCTTAAGGCGCTATTAATACTCGGTTTTCGTCGGTATGTGTCATAATTTTTTTAAATTTTGGTTAAAATTACCTTTTACGCTATGTTTCGATAGATTACCCATCATTTTAAGGAAAAAGCAAATGGCAATTAAAGGAATAGTTTCTAAGGCTTATTTCCCTCTACACTTAAGTTGAACATTGTCCTCGTTGTTCTTTAAAAGTACAATTAGAACGAATAAAGGGAAAAGAAAAGAAGTAAAAGAAAGTAGTACTCCCCTGGTTTGCTCAATAACAGAGAAGAAACATGCGATAACTGGTTAAATCGTCCTTTAAGAATCGTCTAATGAAACTTCCTAAGAACTTCCAAGCTTCTTCTAATCAAATATAACCTGTAAATCAAAGACAAAGACAACTACACCTGGCATAAAATCGGCAGGATATGATATATACAACGAAACTTTTAGGGTTGACTCTATGAAAGCAGTAAAGATAGGATGAAAGTGATGATATAATTCTAGGTTTCTGTAGGTTTATAAGAAAAATACAGATTTTAGAGATTGTGCAAAAATATTTTTCGAAAATAATTTAAAAATTCAAATTTTCACATGTCTGAGGGTTTGACGCCGTCAGGAAAAATCCTGACACGGTCGCTTAACAATCCAGATGGTGTCACACTATTTTCTGATGCCGTCTCCATACACTGTGAAAACTTCACATTTGTTTCTTGTAGAAAATACTGCAAAAAACCTGGAAATTAATCATTACAATTGTCGAGAATTAATCTAAACAATTTATTTTATATGTTTGAATTGGTTCTTATAAACCGGATAATTTCCCCTACACTTATTTTATGCAAAATATCTTTGATTGTTAATAAGACGAAGTTAAAAGCAAAACAAAGCATGATTACAAAATATATTTCAAACATATGAGAATAAATGATAAAGAACTAAAACACAAGACACTCCTAAATGAGGTAAAATAAATATTGGGTTGCCTCCCAAAAAGCGTTTTTCTTTATTATTGTGTCTTGTAGCTAGACTCGAAGTCACACGTCCTTACATGACTTCTCCTTTGTTCTTCCTTATATCAATCATTCTTATTAGGCTTCGAATGGCTTTACATACGCTTTCATCATACTTGTACTTGGGTCCTAAAGTCAAGCTGTCCGAGTAGTGGGTTTTCTCATTATCATCATCATTGCCTCCTATGATGAACGGTGGTATCCTGTCGATACTGACCCTCGTGAAATCAACATTCTTGAACATTTCCATTTTGTGAGGCATTTTAAATATAAGTTTCTCATTATTATCTTTAAATGCAACCGTCCCTTCCTTCTTATCATAAATTAGCACAGTTCTTTACACAAAGGGCTTCCCAAACACTACCGCTCCCAGATCATGATCTATTATGCTTGTGGTATCTTCAAGTATAATAAAATCGCATTCATAAGTAAAATGGCCTACGAAAACCTTTAAGCTTCTAACTCTCCCTACAAAAATGTAGATCTTTATATGGTTCGATGGTTTCATTCTTGGTTCTAACCTACCACTCATGATCCATTTATAGTAAAGCCTAGACATTACATTGACTGGTGATTCTAAGTCTATATAAGCTTGTTTCTTTACAAAGTGTCCAATCATGCAAGAGAATTTCACGTTATTCAAACTTCTGGTTCTGATCTTAGCATTTACCTAAGAAGGTTTAGGGTATTTCAAGAGCCATTCATGATATCTTAACTCTTCTAAGCCGGGGAAGGTATCAAAGTATTCTACGTCATCCTCTTCCTCCTCTTCTTCTTCTTTGATCTCTTCCTCTAACTCATCTTCGCTTTCTTCCTCAACCGTTTCTTCTGCTTTAGCAGTTATCTCATAATCATTGTACTCGGTTGTATTGGGCATCACATTCTCCTCCTCCCTAACTTCATCTTCCTTATGTAGAATGACGAAACAATTGATGAAATGGACGCGTTTTGGGGATGAGGGGTTCCTGTTTTGTTCCTCTAGGGACGCTTGAGACAAATATTTCAGGGAGAGTAATTTAGAAGGGCTTTTGATTCCTTTGCTTTGGAGTTCTTCCTTCTCGATTCGATCAATGGATGCGGCATTCACGTGGGCCATGACGTCTCCTGCAGTATCACGGGTGGAAGTATCATCAAGCTTTTTAGTAAAGACTTTCCATAGAACATTAGTTTTATTGATCATATCATCTTGTTGTCGTCTGAGTTGAGCTCCAAGGCTAGATAATCCCCTCTCTTGATGAGAGTCAAACTCACTCAGTGTTCTTTCAAGCTTCGCTTGGTAACTAGAGGAGTAGGTGGAGAATGATCTATTTTGTGAGCCTGTGAAGGATTGAGTTCGTTCCCAGTTAAAGTTTGGCTTGTCCTTCCAAGTGTTGGTGGCTTCTCTAAAATTTCCTGGTCATAGGTTTATAGTGAACTTCCTATCTCCTACTTTGTAGTTACGCGAGGATGCATCCTCAAAAAAAGCTTGCTTGGGATTTTCCATCCAGTACTGAGTGTCGTGGGGACCACTATAGATTTCACATGAAGAAGTAATTTTGTTCACTTGAACAGGTTGCTTAGGAGCAAGGTGGGCTTCCATCAAGCGTTGGACTTGATTTTCGAGCTTGACGATACGACAGTCAGATGTACTCGGGACATCTTGAGGCAAAGAGATTGCCTTGATCAGCTTAGCGAAGTCCCTTGGGTCATTCCAACTTTCATTGTAATATAGAGCGAGGTACTCTAATAGTGCCTAGGATTCTTTGGTGTTTCTGTCACAAAGCTTACCATCGACTGATTGGTCAATGGTTTATCTTGTGGAGGGATTGACATGGTCATAAAAGATTTAGACTTGGAGCCAAAGATCGATGCCATGGTGAGGGAATTTTTGGAGTAAGTCCTTAAAACATGTTCATGCTTCAGAGAGAGACTCTCCTTGATGTTATTGGAACATCAGGATGTCGTTACGGAGTTTTACAGTCCTTTCTGGTGGAAAGAATTGAGCAAGGAAACGAGTGGTAAAATCCTCTCATGTTGAGATGGATCCTGCTGGATGACGTTCAAGCTAATTGCTAGCTTGATCACGAAGGGAAAATTGAAATAAATGCAGGCGTGTTCTTTCCCTATTTGCAACATCAAGGTCGAGTGAGTCCATAAGTTTTAAGAAATCCTTAAGATGTTGGTTTGGATCCTCATATCGAAGTCTGTGGAATGAGCATCCGTTTTGCACCAACCGGATGGTGTCGGATCGAAGAGATACCACATTGTTCCCTTCGGGGAGCTCAATGGTGTTCCTGTAGCCCTCGTGGCTCGGTTTGGAGTAATCTCCAAGAGTAGGAATAAGATTTTCGTCTCCCATGGAGGTCAACGAAAATGGATTATGAAATAAATAACAGAAATAAAAGATAGACTACAAGAAAGCTAATATACCAAAAATAAAAATCTCACTTGATAGGAATCAAGCAAGTAGACCTAAGTTAAACAATGGTCAAAACCTAACTATTCCCCACGCAGTGGCGCGAAAAACTTAATGTGGGTCTCGTAAAGACTTCAATAAGAAGTTTTACAACTCCCTGGGTAGTGCACCTAATCGCTGTAATGTAGTATAGTCAAGTCTCGGGGGTTGTTATCATTCTCTAGGGGAATAGGTTTGGAAGGCTCGATCAGAATCTAACAGAGGTCTGCGGGGTTGAAAGAAGATTTTTTTTGTATTTTTATTTTATAGAAAGCAGGTAAAATCATGGTTTGGGAGGTTGGTTTGATTAATCTAATAATTAATAAAATAAATCTAAACTACTTTGGTGATAACTATATGATAAACGAACGCATTTACTTAATCATGCACTACTCCTCAAATTGCTTCTTCTAATCCTGTTGCTTTGTCACACTTGTGATGATCTATGTAAGTATTTCTAAGTCATGAACGAATTACACGAACATGACGTCTATTTAATATTCTGTTAAGGCAACGCACAAGTAAGGTAGTATGCAGACTATTACAAGGCCCCTAAGAGTATATTAAATGCAATTGAAATATCTTAAGAGGGATCAACCATATTAGAGGTAAGGTAGTATTAAGACTGTTATCGATGGTATCCTTTCTACATACTTGTGTTTCCCTAGACATTTATGCCAATTTAATATCTTATGGCTAGTTTTCTAAAGCCTAACGCGCACATCCATCACAAAGAAGCAACATTAAAAGGATCTAAAATCTAAGTTTCATGCAATCATAAGTAAATACTAATAGATCTAGCCTTGCATGGCAAATAAAGGAGAAGAACAAGAATCTCTCACAAAACACATAGACATATTAAGTGATAAAGGATAAATGAACTTCACTTGATTAAATCATGCAGTTGAGGCTGTTATAAAAGGGTTTTGACACCCTAAAAATGAGCCTAAAGGCTGCCAAAGTTGTCTTCTAAAACTAGGGTTTGTCTCCCAAAAGTTACACACTAAAACCCTAAAAACGGATTTGTATATATAAGAAAACAAGCGCGACATCGTCGCTTTATGTTCCTGACGCCGTCGTGCAGCCGCAATGGTATTTTAGGGTTTTTTAAGTCGGCTTCGTTCTGACGCCTTCTAAAATCCATGACGCCGTCACTTGAAAACTTTGACGTTGTCGCTTATAATTGGTGATGCCGTATCCACGTACTACATGCTTTTCTTCAAGATAGTTAGTGTAGAGTCGTAGTCTTGTCTGTTTCTTCTCCAATTAAGCCCAAGTCAAGTGTATTTCGTCCAAAAGCCATCCAAGCGCTAAAAACATAAAAAAAACAATTAAGCACATAATTTGGGCATCTTTGCATGATTTAGGGGGTTGAATGACCCTGAAAAAGTGTATAAAATGACACCTCATCAACATCCATTAACAAAAAACAATATTAAGAGGATCTACAAACTAAGTTTCATGCAATCATAAGTAAACACTAATAGATCTGGCGTAGCATGTTAAAGAGAAGCGAAGAACAATAATTAATCAGACAACACATAGGCATATTAAAAGATTAAAGGATAAAGAAATTTACTTGATTAAAATATGGAGTAATTGGTGGATACAAAAGGGTTTAAGAACCCTAAAAATGACCTAAAAGCTGATAAAAATTGGCTCCCTAAGATACCTTACGAATTATCCCAAGTTCCACCACTATAACCCTAATTCTGATTTTGTATATATAGAAAAACAATCGCGATGGCGTCGCTTTATAACTACGACGCCGTCGCTCCACCGATTCTTCTAGGGCTTCTTTAAGTCGGTTACGTTCTGATTCCGTCATAATAATCCTGATGCTGTCGCTTCCATATCCCGACGGCGTCACCAGAAATCCTGACGTCGTCTCCACAGTCTGTATGCAGTTTTTGAGCCTCTTCGTGTAAAGTTGTAATCTTGTCCCGTTTCTTCCCAAAGTGAGTCCAAGTCACTTGTATTTTCTCCAAATGCCATCCAAGTACTAAAAACACAAAAAGAAACATTTAAGCACGTATTTTAGAGATATTTGCATGATTTAGGGGGTTAAATGACCCTGAAAAAGTGTATAAAATGACACATCATCAAATACCCATACAATTAGGATTTGCTTATTCTTAAGAAAATAGGCTTTTCTACCTAGAGAATAGCAATATTGGTGGAATTTAACTTATTTTTAAATAATAATTTATGGCACAACTAATTAGACCTAGTAATAAAAGCACGAAAATTATTTACTAGCGCCTTACATAAGTGTTTGGATTCTCTCTTTATCTCTGGTGTATAATGAATTATAACAATATAAGAAACGAAAAATTAACACTCATTACCTGTCATAGCATATAAATTACCATAGGGTTGATAAATGATCAAACCTCTACCGTTGTGGTGTAAGTACCTGGGAATTACTATCAAAGAGGTCTTTAAAGGGTTGTGATATTTGGGTGTAAGTTAAACAAAAACGGAAATAGATAGGAAATATTTGGGTGACTTTGAGGAGGATTTAGGTGGTGGTGAGTTAATTAATATACAAGAATACATGCGAAGGCGTTGCTAAGCCATGACTCGACCACACTAGGACTAAGATATACAAATGCTACATCAAACTCTTTCTTTTTCTTTTCTGACTCTTTCTTGAACAAAAAACATAAACATAAGCACGATGGAAGCCCATACATATTTTTTTCTTTCTTTTTTTCTTTCTTTTTCTCTTTTTTTTCTTTTTACCTTTTTAATAATTTTTTTCCGTACACTTTTGCCCTACTATCTGTGAAACATAATAATACATGACTTGGGGTTTATAAACACACCCATACACTTGAGTTTTTTATACTCAATGACATTAACTAATCTAATGACCCGAATTGAAAGGATCAACAAACATAGAGTGTATTAAGCACGCATGGGGGTAATACTTTGACTTTCTCCCCCATTTCTCCATAAAATAAAAACTACCATGAATTCTAATCATCCAAAAACTGTATACACTAATAAAAAGACTCGACTTAGTAACCATGTACTCAAGCAAATGATTAACTGGGGTCAACAAATGTGATAACAATAATGTACTAAAAACGAGTACATACAAGGAAGGCTAAGGTGATTTAGGTGTAACATTTTGGTAAGGGTGTAAACAATGCTCTTCATTAATAATACAGAATCCACCAAAAAATTACGAGAACCGCGAAAAGGATAGGCTCAGAGGGGTGTACTAGGGGTATCTTGCACTAATTATGAGTGCATAGTAAGGGTGTTGGGATAGTTATATGATCGAGGAGACCATAATAACAAATACATGTTTAAAACAAGGTTTATCCTAGTGCCTCTTATCATTTAGCAAATCCTAATCACACGAATGCGATCTCACTTAGTAGTCTCGGGAAGCATCACAAAAACAAGTTCTAGAATTTAATATACTACTGGTACACTCATATAATTTTAACCGATTCTAATTCTCTAAAAAATCAAAAAAACCACATATCCATGATTAAATTCATGAACGCGACATATATGATTGCTCATTCCTTAACTCGAGCAAGCTAAAGGTAAAATTATCTTAAGCACCAAAGATGGGTGCTTGAATTCCTAAAGATCTAGGGGCGAACCTCACATTTTTGGGGTGAAATTTTGTTTGAGTGGTAGGGTTTTTGTGCTTTTCATATAACTTCTATCCATGAGACGTTATTAATACATAGTTTTCATCGGTATGTGTCATAATTTTTTTTAAATTTGACTCAAAATTACCTTCTACACTACGTTTCAGTATATTACTCATCTTTTTAAGGATAAGGCAAAGGCAAATGAAGAAATAGTTTCTAAGGCTTTATTCCCCCTACACTTATTTTAAACATTGTCCCTAATGTTCTTAAAAGTATCCAAAAATGAATAAAGGGAAAAAGAAAAGGAAAAAGAAACTAGTACTCCCCTGGTTTTGCTCAATAAATAGAGAAGAAACTATAGAATATATAATCTAAGTGACACAAGCAATCTAAGAGAGAAATCTAGAGAGAGAGAGAGATGGTTGGAAACATTCTAGAGAGAGAAAAAAATAAAAGCATGTATAAGTGAAATAAGTGAATGAACCGACACCCTCTCTAAGGCATGGAGAGGGTATTTATACAATGGGTAGACCGGCCACCCATGGGTTATCCACAGGTCGGCCCAGTTAGCTTACTATTTAATTAACGTTTAACGCTACGAGCTAAGAACTATTACTTTGGTAGTGACCGAATCTTTTCTCAATTTCTAACAATCTTCCCCTAAGGGAGGTCACTCTAATTTACAACAAATTTAAGCTTAACATTCTATGAATGTCTTCAGTATTGCTCGTAGTCTTGAATCTTTTGTCTTTAGCTTGTGAATTTGATGTAGTGATATTGAAACTTGTTCCTTCATGCTTTATAGACTTGTGATCTTGATCTTTTGCATCTTGAGATCTTTAGACTCTAATCATCACTTGATCATGCCTTCTTGTGATCTTGTGTCTTTTGGTCTAACATGCTTATACTTTTCTTTGTCTTGAAAGCTTTCTAAAAATCTCCCTTTAAGTGCTTTATCTTGAATACTTTATGACTTCAAGGAAGACGCTGGGTGTCACACCCCGTCAATGGCGGAAACACGGGATGCGACGATACCGTTCATCACACAAGATACAAGATCATACACTTTACAATTTACAAAGAAATGAAACTTTGGTTTACATAAATTTTACATGTTAAGACTTGATAATAAAATAAACAAACCCCCTCTTGACCCAATCCCCTTGGGTTACATCTTTGCTCTTCCAATATTATTCATATACCTTTGATTGACACACCAGAAAATGATACTCAAAAATGTCAACAATAATGTTGGTGAGCTCGTAGGTTTGACCTTAAACCCAAAAGTTGTGCCAATATCTCAAAATAGTGGACAATAGTGCAATATGATAGTGAATATATGAGAAACGCCCATGACTTAACATCCTTGTGAATCATGTAAACACGACCTAGCATATCCACTAGTCGATAACCATGCCCTAGCATCCCCGCTAGTTAGGTAGCAAATATGTCACTTACGCACCTAAAGGGCCTACCAGTTAGAGAACTATATTAGGGCAGGACCATAATTAGACATGGCAAATCCTTGCCAATCACCCTTGCCATGCCAAACACTGTACACGCAAGTAAAATCACAACCCTTGACATGTCAAACACAGTACATGGATGTAAAATTACATCACATATATTCACATAGCAATCATAAGCATATAATTGTCCCAAAAACAAAACCACATTTCGCACAGTTCAATTCAAAATAGTTCAAAACACATTTAAGAATAATTTTCCCCTAACGGAAAAACAGTAGAAAAATGGGGCTACGAGAAATCACCTCAACAACAAATAATGCAAACTGCACAAATCTCAAACTCAATGCACAAATAATCTCAACGCAAGCGCACATCAGTACCTGGCCACGACCTAATCATTTACGACACTTTATTAATATTTGTACAAATTTGTCTTATTGTACAAGTATTCATCTTTACTCACACCAAGATTCTTAATTCTGTTACAAAAATCTCTTTCCTTATCACCAAAACCTTTACTCTTTATCTCAAAATTGTTATCTCATATCAAAACCGTTATCATTTACCAAAACTGTTATCTTTTACCAAAACTGTTATCTCATATTATGGCTGTGTGGTAAATTACTCAAAACGACTCAAAACACTTGGGCTAAGTGTGACATCAACATTATTTTATCCAAAACATCGATCACCGTTGAAACGGGACAAACGATGAAATAATCCGAGAAAAACTGACGAGAAATAAGTGGGAGTTCGAAGATCAAAATAAACGGGTAAACAACTCCGCAACGTTAATGTATACATATACTTAAATATATGTATAATAATAATATTTTATTATTTTCGTCTCTTTATCGGCTATAAAGGGTAATTATAAAAACCTTGTCATTTTAACATAACCCCGCTTGATCGTTAAATCTCGACACTTAAAGTTTTCACAAGTCACGTTTCGTCCTTTAACTGAATCGACACGAAGTAAGTTTTCACAATATTTTTCTAAGTGTGGGATTTTTATAAAATTTCGTCATGACCCGTTTGTTTATACAAGATTTCCAAGATTTTAAAATCTCAATTTTAAACACTTTTTTCTAATTCCTCAAGTTCAAACATTTTTCCCAATTCTCAATTCCAAACATTTTTTCCCAATTCTTGCTACCTTCCGACCAAACGCCAAATTCTATATCTCAAAAATACTTTAACAAAACGCATTTCCTTCCATCGACTTTCAATATTGACACGAAACACGTTTCACTTTAAAAATCCACTTTAAACGTATTAAACCACTAGTTTTCGCTTATTGGGCCTTAAGGTCCATTATAGTTTTAAAGTTAGCTCGTTAACTTTATATTAAAAATACTAATTGTTATACTTTATTGGGACAAAGGCCAAAATAGAAATCCAAAACCATTACTTTGGTCCATTTAAGCCATAAGCCGAAATATAAGTTGAACCGAATAAGCTATAAGCTAAAATATTTAAGTCAAAACCAATAAGCTATAAGCTAAAATATATATTGAAAACACAATAAGCCATAAGCTCAAAATATAAGCCGAACCAAATAAGCTCTAAACCGAAATAAGCCAAAATAAATGGGCCAAACCCCCCTTTTCTTATCGGGCCGAGTGCAACCGAGCCCAAAACCATGATTATGGTTGGGCCGAGCCCGACAAGCATAACCCAAAATCAAATAAGCCCTTTCACACTAGCTTATTTTCAAGCATTCTTCTAAATAAGCCCTCAAGCACTTTAACAAAATTATAAAAATACCACCACAACCAAAATATTTAAACTTTCGACATGTGTTTCCTTTTTGTTCCAGTTTAACGCAAACAAACACCCCTTTTATACACTTTTCGTTTCCAAGAATCGATTTTTAAGACGATCAACTTGTACAATTAGTATTAAGACACCATAATAAGCATAGAAGTACAACTTAAATCAAATTTAGAAAACTTACAACTTTGGCGAGTTTGGTTTGATGTTGATGCAAGAGAAAGACCCAAAAACCTTTTTCTATAACCCGCGTCTATCTAATATTAACCCACTATCGATCTTTTAATCCCGTGTTCCTGGTAATCTTTACAAATTCAATGTTTCTTGTGGTTTGGTACTTCGTCCAAAATAGAGATAGAGAGAAGAGAGATGTATTTTTTTTTGTTTGATTCAAAATAAGAATGAAATGTTACGGTTATGAAAAATGCTTTGTACCATTCATGGACAACCAAATCTAAAAAGAAGCCTTGTTGTCTCCTCCTTGTACACGTCCCAAATGGGAATCCTAGGGGGTCTCGGGTTTATCTTTTCGTGTGGAGATCACTTAAAAGCTCAAAGTTTGATGATTTACAACGTTACCCAATTTTTATTAATACTTCCATTGCTTTTAAAATCACTTTTCCATAAATCTAGGTTATTTATACGATACATATCACCTTAATTTACTACAAAAATTCTATTTAGATGCTACCGGCCGGGTCAGGATCGAAAACATAAATTTTTGTTTAAAACTCAACCGAACCATCCTCACAATTACGAAAACCATTTAAATCCCCAAAATACGCTTTGTCAAAATTGACTTGCTCAAAATTTACACTTTAACGACCGTTATAGTCTTTTATCGAATTTCACAAAAATGACCGTTTTTCTGAAAACTTCCAAATCACACACCAACGATTTACGTTTTAAACCAACGTTTTCCAAATTCATGAATTTATTTAAATAAATAAGCTCATTACAAACTTCCGAATCATTTAAACTTATTTCCAAACAAATTGTCGTGCTGGTACGCGCTGCGTGACGATTTTTGAGAAATCACGAGAAAGCTTCCCGGAATTACTTAAAATTCCAATCAAATACTCCAAAATGGAAAGACAAATCAAACGTGATTCTCTCTAGAAACTCAAGACTCCATCAAACTCCCGGTTAAACCGTAACCGTTTTACGCAAAATAGTCAACTGAAGTCAACTTTTCAGCTTTCATCAGGAAAACTGACAAGATCGAAAGACTTCAAAATACAAAATTATAATATTTTATAATACTTACCCCTGGACAAATTACCGGTTATCACAGTATAAAATCACAACATTGACAGGAAATTCCATTCCTTGACGAATCACATCAATTCACTAGGGTTTAGTCTTTTCAAGCAAGGATTCTTCCAATTCCTCTAAAGACTAGGTTTTTCCACAGTCCAAATCCTACACTTTCTCATGGTTAATCTATATATGTTCACAAAACACGATAGTCTTTCCTACTATCCCTTAGTTTCATAATTTCTTCAAACTTAGGTCACACAGTCTCAGTCGGGTGTCTGAATACGATCTAGTCCTTGACGTGACGACTATTCTATCATAATTGGCATCACCAAACTCTTTGGTTATTCAAACAACGGTACTAACCCTACAGGGTATGTGTCCTACATAACACGACTCACACTCTACTTTCTCAAGAACGTCTATGGTTCTTTTGCCAATACTCACTCAAACTCCCCAAGTAAACCTTACTTGGTCAAACACTTCAGGCCCTACCTATCTAGGAGGACCATTTCATTGTCTAACCCTCATCATTATTTGCTTTAAACTTTTTCCAAATCAATCCTACTCAACGAGTACCTTAAATCTCGGCTTTTTGAGGGATTCTTGAAACAGAATCCTCCCTTGTCTGACCAGGTTCCGTATAATCCACAAGAAGCATTTAAGGAATTTTTAAATGAAGATTACGAAAAACGTGACCAACGCTTCCCCTTTTTAATCTTTGATAGAGACGAAAAGGAACTTGACTTTTTGAGTAATGTGAGACAAAGGCTCAAAAACAAGGAACCCGCCTATGTAAGAGAAATCTTGGGAATCTAGTGAAACGAGACACCTATATAGGTCAAGATACCTCTCAAAAGCTTACACAAGAAAAAGTATAATTAGGTTTCAAATTCGATTACTAAACTTTCTTTTAACTTTCCTCGTGACCTATTTACGGTCTTTTACCTTCCTATTAGCCTTTCTAATGAAACGGTATAATCGACCAAATCGAATATATTTCAAGTTTACGAAATATACCAACTAAATTGTACACTAACCCTCACAAGAAATAGGTGTCCGCGCTAACACGAGCGACTAATCGTAACACAACTACGCACGGGAAACTGTGCTCTCAAGCATTGATCTTATCCATCCAACCGATAATAACATAAAATACTGATAACCGCAAAAATCAAACAAAATTTCCTTCACTATCATAAAAATGATTTCAATACAAATAATCTAACGACTAATAAGGATTTGTCATAACTACCACTACTAAAAATAAAACCTTTCTAATCATAATACCGACACTAATCTATGCTACTCGATTTAGTGATATACACAAACTACTAATCCAAACCTCTGTTAGGATTAACAGACTTCTTGATGATCTTGGAGTTAATGCTGCTAAGTTAATGGTGCTGGTGTATAAGTTACTACTGCTGGTGTTCAGAGTTAATGCTGCTGGTACAAAGTTACAACTGCTCAAAGATTAAGACTGCTGAAAGAGTTTCTACTGTCAAAGAATAGATAAAGACAGGAGAAAAGATAAAGATTGATTGGAGATCAAGATTACTTATGTGATAAGTATTAGTTATTTATAGAATAAATCATAGAGAATATTCTAAGTTTTAAGAATATATTGTAAATCGACTAGGACTCCTTGGTGTATAAAAGGAGGTCCTAGGGCATAGAGTTTGATATCTAGAAATATTTTGTTTTGATATCGTTATAGCTTCAAGGTTTTTTAACCTTAATACTAGTTAGAGTATTCGTATTAATATATTAAAGCTTTGTTTATTAATATGTGTATTCATTAGAATTACTATTCTATTGTATATTCTTCTTATTGATCAAAGATTAGATTCTGCATAATCTTTGATATATTTTACAAAGTTTCTACCATAGTTATGTAGGATTTATCTTGCATAACTAAACCTTACACAAGCTAAGGAATTCAAGATCAATTCAAGTGGGATCAACAAGTGTATCAGAGCTTATTAAGAAGCTTTGAATAAGAAGAACCTATTTGAATACACAAGATCTCTTTGTTACAAAAAGATGGATCAAGACTCATCATATATGGTGGCTGCATCAAAAGTGCCTATGTTCAAACCAGATGAGTATGAGCTTTAGAGGACGAGGATGGAACAGTACATCTAGATGATTGATTATTCTCTATGAGAAGTAATAGAGAATGGTAATGCACCTCTAATAACAAAAGTTATTAAAGGTGTTGAGACTACAATTGCTCCTACAACTGCTTAAAAAAGGCACAAAGGAGGTTAGAGTTAAAGGCAAGAAGCACTTTATTGATGGGCATCCCTAATGAACATCAATTGAAGTTTAACTCCATTAAAGACGCCAAGTCATTGCTGCAAGGATTTAAAGATCTAAACTTCCCTGACATAGTATACACAGTAGAAAAGGCACTTTATGGACTGCATCAAGCTCCCAAAGCTTGGTATGAAACCTTGTCAACTTATTTGTTAAACAATGGGTTTCAGAGAGGAAAGATAGACAAAACTTTGTTTATCAAAAGGGACAAAGGTGATATTCTATTAGTTCAACAAAGAAGGAATTATGCAATGAATTTGAAAAGTTGATGCATGAAAAAATTCAGATGAGTTCTATGGGAGAACTTACATTCTTTTTGGGATTACAAGTAAAGCAGAAGAAGGATGGAATATTTATTAGTCAAGATAAATATGTTGTTGAAATTTTAAAAAAGTTTGGGTTTACAGAAGCCAAGACAGCAAGCACACCAATGGAAACTCAAAAGCCTTTGCTCAAGGATGAAGATGGTGAAGAAGTGGATGTTCATTTGTATAGATTAGTGATTGGTTCATTGATGTATCTTACATCTTCAAGATTTGATATTATGTTTGCAGTGTGTGCATGTGCTAGATACCAAATCAATCCAAAGGTTTCACATCTTCATGCTGTGAAAAGGATTTTTAGGTACTTAAAAGGTCAACCAAATTGGGCCTTTGGTATCTAAAAGATTCTCCTTTTAATTTGGTAGCATACACTGATAGTGATTATGCTGAAGCAAGCTTGGATAGGAAGTCTACAATAGGAGGTTGTTAATTTCTTGGATGTAGTTTAATATCATGGCAGTGCAAGAAACAGACTGTGGTTGTAAATTCCACAACAGAAGTTGAATATGTGGCTGCTTCAAGTTGCTGTGGACAAGTGCTTTGGATTCAGATTCAACTACTTGATTATGGGTACAATTTTATACATATCGATATCTTTATTGACAATAACAGTACTATTTGCATAATTAAAAATCCTATTTTTCATTCAAAAACAAAGCATATAGAGATTAGACACCATTTTATTAGAGACTGCAATGATAAGAAATTGATTCAAATGATCAAAATCCATACTGACAAGAATGTTACAGATTTGCATACAAAAGCTTTTGATGTAAGTAGATTTCAATATTTGATTGCTAGTATTGGAATGCTAAATCTTCAAAAGACTTTTATCTCTTTATGTTTTTGTAGAGTTTTGTATGAATTAGTACTATTATTCATGTCATTAAAAGTTTTTGCTGTTAAGTATAATTAGTACTGCTAGTTATACTTAATACTGCTGAGTTTCTGCTGTTAGTTATACTTAATACTGCTGGTATAATTAACACTGTGATATTTGAGAAAATTGCTATGGCTTGTATTTTCTTGGTTTTTGGACTAACATTTTGCAGGAAAAGCAAAGAAGTGTGTTAGATTGATGATGGAAGAGCTGTGCAAAAACAAACAGAGAGAGTTGAGAGTAAAAAGAATTGAGAGAAAGCAAAAAAAGACAGAGAGAATTGTGAGTTAAAAGAGTTTTTGTAAACCAAAATGTTAAATTAATGATGGAAAAATTGTTTAGAATGGAATTAGAGTGAATGCTGGTGACTCAAAGTTAATGCTGCTAGGCATAACTTACTACTGAGTTACTACTGCTGGGTTACTTACTACTGCTAGTTAAAAGTTAATGCTGCTAGGCATAACTTAATGCTGCCAGGTAAACGTTAATGTTGTTAAGGGTATTTTCATAAATACTTTGATTAAGGGTTTCAATAAATCATTTAATCAATTTCATTCTTTCAAATACTCTCTAATCATAAACCCTAACTCAATTTTATCATCTATTATCAAAACCCAACACAATGAAGACCCTATAGTTCGCTGATACTCATAAACTAGTCGGGTTTTTGGAAAAATCCACTGAAAGTGATGGGTCTGAGCAAATTCTGAATGCTCACACCATAAAATATACGTTAACCATTAACCCCACTATATATATCTCTTGCATTGACCAATTCTGGACTACTGCTAAGGTTAAAACTGTCAATGGGGGAAGTACAATTACAAGCCCTAGTGGATGGAAAGAAGATAATCATAACTGAATCAACTGTGAGAAGAGATCTTCAACTAGAAGATGCTGAAGGTGTTGATTATCTACCCAATGCTACCATCTTTGAACAACTTACATTAATGGGGTATGAGCAGGTTTCACAGAAACTTACTTTCTTTAAGGCATTCTTCTCACCACAATGGAAATTACTTATTCATACTGTTTTATAATGCTTAAGTCCAAAAACAACTGCATGGAATGAATTTAGTAGTAATATAGCATATGCTATTATCTGCTTGGCAACAAGTCAGGAGTTCAATTTCTCAAAGCTTATTTTTGAAAGTATGGTGAAGAACTTGGATAATGTGGGAAATTTTTTGATGTATCCAAGATTTATACAAGTCTTTTTGGATAAGCAATTGGAGGGATATCAATCACAAGAGAATTTATATTGCAACCTCTCATCACTAAGGATCTTTAGTATTACGCGAAGGGTAGGGAAGGGATTTTTTGTAGAGTAACACCTTTATTTCTTATAATGTTGGTAACAGCTCATCAAGGATTGGGTGATGGTTAACATTGCCCACTGTCCTTAACAACCCGTACTTTCGAGTTCAATATTTATTTCACGTTTAATACGTGATTCATTCCAACTTTTACTTTTGAGTGAGAATTCATGTTTTCGATTCACTCGATCAGCGATTTTTGCGTTTTGTTAATTTTAAGCCGTGATTAAGATCTTAACCTATTATGTGTCTCACATAGCTTATTTTATTCATAAAATACCCCAACAACCATTGAAATTTTTTTAACACTTTACGTTTCATTTTGCGTTTTCGTCGCGTTTCGTCAAAAACTACGCGTTTTAGCTTAAACCGTCGACCTTTTTGTTAAACCTTTGCCTTTTAACATTCAAATACATACACTAATAATCTCATATGAACTTAAATTAGTCATGTTTACAAACTTGAGTCATTTCACTTTTCAAAAGTTCTACGTTACCCGGTAAACCCAATTTTAAAGTTTAAAATCCACGTTTTGCACTCTACCATTAATTTATACTTAACATACAATATGTGTACACTAAATAAATAATGGGGATCAGATTTTTAACCCCCTTGGGACACCAAAAACGTCACATGCCACCCCCATGTGCACCAATCACAAACATCTCATCCTCTCATACCCATGTACTCTCTTTTCTCTCTCACACACACACATACATGCATTTTAGATCTCACAAAATCCTTTCCTCTCTTCCTCCTTCCATGGCAGCCACGAAATCATCATCATCACCACCATAAAACCACCACAAAATCTCATTTTTAAGCTCCAAAAATTCAAAGGATTAAAGAGAATAGGATTCTAAAGGAAGGATACTTTTTGTTTGGTCTAAAAACTCCATCTTCACTTCCATTCATGAAGGTTTAGAGGGCTGAAGTTGTTGGGTTATTTGGGTGACTTAAATACTTGATTGTAAGTGTTCTTGAGGGTGTTTAGAAGCAAGGTGTTAAGGGGTTTTGAGTTTCCTTTGGTTCGAATCAACCAAGCAAGCAAGAAGGGTGTTTATGTTTTTGATTTTCTTGTCTTAATCCTATTCTTATAAGGTTATTTCTTTATCCTTGATCTTTCAATAATAACGAGACGCGTCGTAAATTTTTACGATGCTCAAAACGATTAACGAGCGCACGATTTAATGTCGACTCGCGAAACATCAAAAATAAAAATTATCAAATCTTTTTCAAATTTTTCATAATAAAATACGAAAATATTTTATTATCGACAAATAAAATTTTAAATGTCGACGCTCGTTCACGGAAATTCGTAAAATAATAATTTACGACATCAGGTACGCGATCGTCATACGCGTCGAAAAACTCGGGTCGTTACATTTGACTTTTGTTCATTCAAATTTTGTTAGAACATCGACGAGGACCTAAGCATTTCCTCATCTCTTCATAAGTAAATCATAGACGAATAAGGCGAATGAGCACCGGGACGGCGCTCTCTTTAAGGTGGGTGGAATGTAACGACGCGAGTTTTTCGACGCGTATGACGATCGCGTACCTGATGTCGTGTAATTTATTATTTACGATTTCCGTGAAAAGCGTCGATCATTTTTTTAAACTTTTATTTGTTGATAATAAATATTTTCGTATTTTATTATGAAAATTTTGAAAAAGATTTGATAATTTTTATTTTTGATGTTTCGCGAGTCGACGTTAAATCGCGCGCTCGTTAATCGTTTTGAGCATCGTAAAAATTTACGACGCGTCTCTTTATTATTTTTGTGATCGAAAAATATTATTTTTGCTAAACGTATCGTCTTTGTTCCTCGACCTTGGCCAAAGCTCGCGTTTAAGGCTCGCGCTTTATTTAAAATGGGTACAAGCTACTCTTTATTTACATGTTACACAAAATTTATGAATAAATGAAGAAAAAAAAGTATGACTTTTGCATGCCTAGCCTTCTAGGCGTCGGCTGCAACACCAAACCCACACTCCAATTGTTTTATTTTCCAACACACTAATTATTATAAGTGTTTTCTTTTTTTTATTCCATTTGTTGGTGTAAGAAAACTTTTAGTTTGAAATTTGCTTCTCCCTTTTCTTGTTCTTTCACTCAGCCGAGTACATCAACACCAACACAAACATTTGTCAACTATTTTGATTGATAAAAACCTATTAAACACTACTCCTATGATGTTCCAAAAGATTATAGCTTGAAAGAAACTTGTTATCTTGTCTCTTCCTTTCTTTTGGGTTCGAACGAACCAACAAACAAACACCTTTGGTGTTTTGATTTTTTTTTACTCACCAAATATTATTTGGATGATGATATTTTACTCATCCATGGAGGAAAAGTGGACATGCAACAAAGTTCGGTTTGAAGTTGAATATTTTAGAAATAAAGAGGGTTTCGGGTATGGTTGGTGGTTCGAGCCCAACAAAAGACACAAAAAGGGGTGTGGATTTATTTATCTTGTTGATTGATTATTATTTGGGTTGGTTCGAGTTTCGATTCGGTTTGGTTCGAGTGGGGTGAGCCGCGGCTAGGAACAAGAGGGAGATCGTGTCGATTATTTTTCTTGCATTTTCTAGTGATTGTGAGCACTCTAAAACCTCCTTGATTTTTATTTTCTTATGAATATGCATATGTTTATATTTTTATATATTTTGGAATCCACTAGAATAGTGTTAATTTGATTTTGAGGTGTTGAATAATAGTTGGTTATGATAGTGGAAGGAGATAGGCTAGTTAAGCGTATTTGTGAAGTGGTGGTGTGATGAAAATAGCGTTTGGTATGATTTTGTAATGGGTCGTTTTATGCAGAAAAGTACAGCCCACTTTTTGACGTCGTAAAAATGATAAAGTTGAAATTTACTTTAAGATTATGGTAGAGCTTGTCAAGACGATCGTTTCCATATATGGATCGCCTTATAACTCCTAAAAACAAAGATCTTATGGCGATATGAAACTAGGAAAATGGTTATTGAAAAATTCAGCTTTTTGGGTAAAAGTGGTTGCTGTCAGATTTTTGAGGGGGCATTTTCATCACTTTCGAGTCCGTTTCGACCTTCGGCCAAAACACGAAAGTTGTTCGGATGGCCGTTTTACTGCCCCGCGAGGTCGGTTGAGTCTAAAATCAAGTAAAAATGGGTCTAAAAGCTAAGGCAAAACTTGGGTTTTTCATTTTGTACAAACTGCATCAGACCTGATGCAGGGGCGTTTTCGTCTATTTCTGTCGATTTTCGGGTCCCGGCCAAAACTAAAAAGTTGTCCGGAACGTCGTTTTACGTTAAGGTACTTTAGAGTCCGAGATGTGAAAATGTGTTCTAATTGGTCGTTGTTGAAACGGGTTAGAATTTGCAAAATATAATAAAAGTTAAAAACTTATAAAAGATGGGTAAGCGCTAGTACATTAAGTAGATTTATTGTGCCGTGACTGTCTTGTCTGGGGTTGTGACATCCATGGCGCGATCACCCCTAAAGGACATTTTGTGTTGAGATTACCTTGTTGAGGGGCAAATTATATGCATATTTTATATGCTTGGTTAACGTTTCAGTGGCATGAGCTTAATGCGATAATATATTAATTCATTTACTTGACATTGCATTCGTTGCACTGTCGCTGGCTGATCTTAAACCTTGTGGTCCATTACTAAACATTACTTGATTTATTGAATCCCTACTTGAATTTCGAAAATAGTTCTTTGAAATGTTGTAACGCTACTTTTCTTTCAGAAATATTACTTGAATTATTTCAACACTGCTTTTACTTAAACCTATGAATTCACCAACATTATTGTTGACGTTTTTGCATGTATTTTCTCAGGATATTATATTGCTAGCTGAAACCAGAAGTTCAATTTCTCAAAGCTCATTTTTGAAAGTATGGTGAAGAACTTGGATAATGTGGGAAATTTTTTGATGTATCCAAGATTTATACAAGTCTTTTTAGATAAGCAACTAGAAGGGATGTCAAATCACAAAAGAATTTATATTGCAACCTCTCACACTAAGAAGATCTTTGGAAATATGAGAAGGGTAGGGAAATGATTTTTTGGTAGAGTAACACCCTTATTTCCTACAATGATGATACAAGCTCAACAAGAACAGGGTAAAGGTTCAGCAATGCCCACTGATCCCCAACGCACACCCACCATTACTCAACCATCAACCTCTCAACCTAAAAAGACATAAAAACCTAGGAAGCCTAAAAAGAACACTGAGGTACCTTAGTCTAGTGGTTCTATTGAACATGTAGCAGATGAGGCTGTTAATGAGGAGATGGATGATAGTTTGGTGAGGGCTGCCACTACTGCTTCAAGTTTAGAAGCAGAGCAGGACAGTGGTAACATCAATAAGACCCGATCTAAGAAAACACTTAATGAACCTAATCCCTAGGGAACTGGTTCAGGTAGTGGTCTCAGGTGCCAAGAAACCATCAAGGACACAATTACTCAAACTAGGTTTGAGAATGTGTCTAAAACATCCAATGATTCACTGCTTACAGGAGTTAACACACCTCGAAGTGATGAGGATAGTTTGAAACTTAAGGAATTGATGGAATTTTGTACCAAATTTCAACAAAGAGTTCTTGACTTGGAGAACATAAAGACTGCTCAAGCTCAGGAGATTATAAGTTTGAAATTGAAAGTCAAGAAGTTAGAGAAGAAAGGAGGGTTAAGAACTCACAAGCTCAAAAGATTATACAAGGTTGGTAGATTTGCAAGAGTGATTTCCTCTAATGAAGCTAGTTTGGGTAATCAAGAGGATGCATCTAAACAGGGGAGGCAAATTGATGACATTGATAAAGATGCAGAGATTACATTGGTTAATGAAACTCAAGGGAGGTATGGTGATGAAGAAATGTTTGATACAGGTGTTCTTGATGATGAAGAAGTGTTTGCAGGACATGATATGGCTGAAAAAGTGGTCAATGTAGCTAAAAAGGAAGTTAGTACTGCTGATCCAGTTACTACTGCTGGTGAAGTAGTTACTACTGCCAGTGTTGAGATTAGTACTGCCAAGCCAACTAAAACTACAATTACTGATGATTTGACTCTTGCTGAGACTTTAATAGATATCAGAAGTGCAAAACCCAAAGTCAAAGGGGTTGTTATAGGAGAGTAGAGTGAATCTACAACAAGAACAAGACCTTAACAACTACCATCAAAAGATAAAGGTAAAGCTATCATGGAAGAGCCTGAGAAACCAACAAAGATAAAAGATCAAATTAGGCATGATAAGGAGGTTGCTCAAAGACTTCAAGCTCAAATTCAAGCTAAATTAGAGGACGAAGATAAGTATGTAAGACAAAGAGAAGAAGAAGCTAACATTGTTTCATGGGATAATGTGCAAGCAATGATTGATACTGATTTTCAAATGGCTCAACAAATGCAAGCAGAAGAACAAGAAAAGTTGAGTATTGAAGAGAAGTCCAAGTTATTTGTATAACTCTTAGAAGCAAGAAAGAAACACTTTGCAGCAATGAGAGTTCAAGAAAAGAGGAACAAACCACCAACTAAAGCTCAAAAGAGAAAAATAATGTCTACTTACCGGAAAAACATGGCTGGATACAAGCACAATCAATTGAAGAACAAAATCTTTGATGATATTCAGAATTTATTTGACAAAGCTATGAAGAGGGTAAACACATTTATAGATATGGATACAAAATTGGTGGAAGGTAGTGAAGTAAGAGTAGTAGGCAGTGAGACAAGAGCATAAGAAAGTTCTAAGAGAGCAGGAGAAGATCTTCAACAAGAGTCTACCAAGAAGCAGAAGGTGGATGAGGATAAAGAAATAGCTAAACTTCAAAGTCTAATGGAGGTCATTCAATAAGAAAAAGAAGATGCAATTGATGCTATACCTCTAGCTACCAAGCATGCAAGCATTGTTGACTGGAAAATTCATAAAGAAGGGAAAAAAAGCTATTACCAGATAATCAGGGCTGATGGAAGTTTAAAATGTACTTAGTGTTCAGTCATATGCTTAAAAGTTTTAACAGAGAAGACTTGGAAACTTTGTACATGTTGGTAAAAGCTAAGTATGGATCAACAAGACCAGTGGAGGACTTGGATTTAGTTTTATATGGAGATTTGAAGACAATGTTTGAACCACATGTAGAGGATAATGTATGGAAAAATCAATCAGACTACCGAGTATTGGATTGGAAGCTATATGATTCATGTGGAGTACATTCATTGAGGAAGCAAAATGTGCACATTCATATGTTGGTAGAAAAGAGATGTCCTCTTACAGCACCTACAATCACAAATATGCTAAATAGGAAGCTACAAGCTGATCATTAGAAGGAAATGTATTATCATCTTCTTAAACTTCTTACAAAATAGCTCAAGAATCAATGAAGTGTTTGGAAGAATCCTCCTGGTGATTAATGAAGCTTTCAATGAAGAAACTTGAGATTTTAAAGAAGAATATCAAGTTTATGGGAGGATTGTTGGGATTAAAAGACTTCTTGATGATCTTGGAGTTACTGCTACTAAGTTAATGATGCTGGTGTATAAGTTACTACTGCTGGTGTTCAGAGTTAATGCTGCTGGTACAAAGTTATAACTGCTCAAAGATTAAGACTGCTAAAAGAGTTTCTACTGTTAGAGAATGGATAAAGACAGGAGAGAAGATAAAGATTGATTGGAGATCAAGATTACGTATGTGATAAGTATTAGTTTTTTATAGAATAGATCATAGAGAATATTCTAAGTTTTAGGAATATATTGTAAATCGACTAGGACTCCTTGGTGTATAAAAGGAGGTCCTAGGGCATAGAGTTTGATATCTAGAAATCTTTTGTTTTGATATCGTTATAGCTTTAAGGTTTTGTAACCCTAATACTAGTTAGAGTATTCGTATTAATATATTGAAGCTTTGTTTGTTAATATGTGTGTTCATTAGAATTACTATTCTATTGCATATTCTTCTTATTGATCAAAGATTAGATTCCGCATAATCTTTGATATATTTTACAAAGTTTCTACCATAGTCGTGTAGGATTTATCTTGCATAACTATACCTTACACAAGCTAAGAAATTCAAGATCTATTCAAGTGGGATCAACAACCTCATACATCCTACACATCTCTTCTGGGCTCCTGCCCTCTCCTCATACTATCAACAATCTCAGCCAAATCTAACCGCACATGCCTCTCCTCCACGATCTGTAATCACAACTCCTAGTTCTCCCTCTGCGTATCACTAATGCATGATACAAAGCTGCTCTTTATGCATCTGTCTGACCTACCCATGACTCCAAGGCTAATACTGGTCTCTAAATCGCTCCAAAAGTCACTGCAACCCTCTCCTGCTCATGCTCTAGACTCCTAAATCGATATCTCTGGTAGAGATATCATCACTGACTGCTCCTAACCTAGTAAATAACTCTCCTATATCCTTATCATACCTCTCAAACAAAGTAGGTGATAGCTCCGCTAATTGTACCATATGATCACGAATCAATCCTCCCTGCATCTTAACTCAGGCTCCTAACTCAGTCCAAAATTCCTCAGTCTCAAGTGTAGAGGGTGAAGCTACAGGTGATGGAACAGTCAGTGGTATCATGGGTGATGAAATAGGTGAAAGAATGATAGAAGGTGCTGGAGAAACAGGAAGTGAACCAGACGACCACTCGGGAGATGGCGGTGTCTGAACAGGTGGTGCTGGTGGTGGGTAAGCAGGAACATCAATGTATGCTATACCATCCTCTAGGTCTATCCATGTAGTGGGTGTGGGCTGCCTAAGTGCCGACACTCTCTCTGGCCTCTTAGGCTCTGGTACAGATCTAGAACTCTGACCTACCTCGAATACACTGGGCATTCGGACCTTCCCTAATGCTATCTCCTGGTGTCTCAATGCCCCAAAACCCAATCCTAGAGGCTCACCCATGGCTGTCTCCATAACCGGGGCTGCCGGCTGCTGACCCTTAGGTACAGTCGTATCCCCTCCTAAACTAAGACTCTCAACTCTCATACCGGGACCCTCATCTCTCGCAGCAAGACCCTTGTCCCCTGCAGCATGATCATCATCCTCTGCAGTAGGACCCTCGTCTTCTGGGTCATCGCTCTCACTATCAGAATCTGAACTCTCCTCTATCTCCTCGTCCTCCTCCTCATCATCCTCTACTAACTCAGACGTACCCTGATAACACTTCTGTGAAGGAAGGTCCGGTGGTGAAGGTGATGGTGAACTCTCATAAAAGGATCTAAACCTCTTACGAAACGCTAAATCGGACATGGCTGCTACCTCTGTTATACTGACAGAGAGGCCAGGTGACACGCAAGCAGAACATGCACGACCATACATGCGGTCCTACAGAGAATGGGAACCAAGGTGGGTGAAGCATGGGTAAGCGGGTGATATGTTGAAAGTGGTTTAGTGGAATTCGATGGCATGGATCTCGCACAAGACGTGTCAGAATCTACTAAATCCATAGCATGACGCATGGGTGGTGTACTATCAAGTAATGAAGTGGGTGATGCTATAGTGTGGGGTGACTCAAGTGTCTCAGTCTCAACTAAATAGGCCTGCCTAATAGCCTCATAAGGATCCTTAGGAAATGGTATGGGCACTCAGGGGCTCTGAGCTTCGTCAGCCTGGGTGGAAATCTCTGGGTCAACAAACACTAAGGTAGACATCCTGTGATAACACGATAAAAGGGTATAAATACTTCATAAAATTTCATTATCCAAATTAACAACATCATTATGCTTACATATACAAACCATCATAACGTTTGAAATTAGACGTTTGTAACCGTATATACTACCATCATATACGTTGTTGAAATTTAGTCGTGTGTAACCGTATATGCTGGTATATATTATAACTTTTTAATATATTTAATATATATATATATTATAATATTATACTATATCATATATCATTATATCATATTATATATATACACTATATATATATTACATTATATATACTAGCTAACTTGATCTTATTTAGTTCACTACCTTCATATTTCTATACTACATCCTATTTATTACTATTAATATATATGCTTTATGATATATAATTATATTATAATATATTACTTTTACTTATATATTATTACTAATCTATATACTTTTTCCTATTATAGACGTTTGTAACCGTAACTATATCGCACCTGTATTATACTGAAATATTATACCCCTATTCACTTATATCATATAGTTGCTATACACTCTATGACACTTCTACCCTCATTATTACTGGTTATTAACATATATCATATATACGATCTATTTACTATATACTATATATATTTTACACTTACTATATATATTATATACCATATATATTGATATATCTTCTTTATTATTATATTTATTAATTATATCGGAAGAGTCTATACGAACAATGATGACATAAATTAATAACGTTACCTTTTATTTATCTCATTCTATCCCATTTGTTTTGACTGACCCTTTTTTATATAATTATTGCATTATTTGGTACTTACATTACTTTAAGTTGATAAATGCGCAGTAAGTCAGGCGTTTTTTGTGAAGACCAAGCTAAAAGGCTCATTAATTTGGAGCTAAAACATAAGATGTTTTGAGTTTTGCTAATTCCCTGTCCCTATACCGTATCCAACAAAAGTGATACGATCGTTTATCAGCGCCAAGACTTCACAAGAAACGCGTTTGACCAATTCGCCAATACCAACAACTCTCTTGTTCTACATACGCCGTATCCATGAAATATCTTATTCCAAAAAAAAGGATACCGTAAAATAAAGTAAATTAGAATGATTATCACTGATTTGATTATGAACCTGTACTGCGGCGCACTCCAAGGAATCCAGACTAATACGACGATATCGACTTGCCAGATTACGGTCTATATTGAGTCTTTTTTAGCTATTTATAAATAGAAGACATCAAAATGAGTTATTTCAGTGATGTGCAAATTTCATTATTCTTTATACCATACTAACTGTAAGACGACATATTTTAGAATGAGTAATATCAGCCACCAGGTCATAGCATTGATCACGAGATGTCACAGAAGACATCGTGGCTTAATTTTGTTACTCCTCTTAATCGTCCTTGATTTTCGCTATATTGCTTTGATTACGCTTGTAAAATTACACATGGTTAAGTGGGCTTCATTACCCCCCTCGGGGTATTAGCCACTATCTTAGGATAATTCCCAATGTTTGTTAATTGTCATAATCGATTTCTTAATTTATCGTGTTGATTGTTTAATTATGTTTTCACTGCTATACTTGTTTATGTGTTTGAAATATGCGACACTATCATTCAAATGGACTAGTGTATACGGACCAAGATAATATAGATAATGAGTATAGCTCTCCATATCGTGTATCTACTACCTAGACAATTGGATCACAAATAAAGTTCTATCTTTGGTCTTTGAATTATGAGCTTAATTGGAACGGTAGGAGATCCCCGTTTATGTTTTCAGCAATACAATGCACCTCATATAATTGACTGATAAAAAATTAGATTAGTGGACTTACGAACATGTATATGAAACACCGTTCAAAACTATTAAGTGGGTAAGAGTCCTTGTTGGGTTAGGGTCTTTTTAACAGGATCACTTTGCTTTGATTCCCTAAGATAGAATTATTAACTAAAATAAAGGATGCTTTTTTGCGGAATGCGTTAATTGTGACAGACGGATTTAAATCGTGTATAGAGTCTTTGGATGAATCTCGTCCCGCCTAAGTCTTTAAGATATGATATGCGTCTTCGAGATAAGTAAATCATTGCACTAAACAAACATGAACCAACATATGATCAATGATTTAATATGGCTCAATCCAGTTTTCTTTATCTTTTGCTATGTATGTCGGCTTTTCTATCTTCTAATGTTTCTTCTTGTTGTGTTTACTTGTCTATTTCGAATTTGTTATTTGTTTCCACCAAAAACCTATTTTTGTGACAGATCTATAGCTGAAAACGACCCCATATATTAGACATCGTTATTTAGCATAGGTTTAACAAGTAAATAAACCTAATTAAAATTCTATAGAATATAGGAATTATTCGTTCCACTATTAGTTTTCGACACCTCTACTTTATCCACGAACTCCATTGACCGCATAGGTACACTGCTCATTAAAAGTTTTGTTTTAGGTTGTTGGCTAAATTAAATGTAAACTTAATAATTAAATAATTGACCATACACGACAGCACATCAGGTTTTTGGTGCCGTTGCCCGGGGTTTAATGATGTGAATTAACTATAACCTTTATTCAATCGTTATAGTATTTCATAACCTATTAATTATATTTTATTGTTTAGCTGTAAAATGTAATTTAATTTATCGTAAATTCTCTGTTCGCATGTGTGTTAGCTAAAATTGTTTCCCCTGTTTGAAATTGCTTCGTATTTTAATTGTTTTTAAATAGTATTCTTGTTCTGACTGATAATGATACGCCGCTTATCTCCCTCTCCTCACTCAGTTGGATGACGACCCGTATCAAACCTTATCTACCCAGAACATCTATTAAGTTTATAGTTCTAAAAGACGTATTTGTTTTCAAGCAATTGACGGTTGTATTCTGAGAAACTCAATACAGCGTCACTGGACATTAACAGTACTATATGGTGTTATTAGATTAATTGAACTACGGCGTTTGTCTGTCAACTGATACCATAGCAAAGCAATTTTTTTTGGTTTATATGATTCTATGAGTCTCCTATTTGTCTTTATGTCCGGCGTTACCTTCCCTCGTAAGGGCAGTATTACTCTCTCCTAGTCTGATATATCTTATTGCTTAATTTGATAGGAACCATTTATTACGACAATGGCATAACTCTATTTCGAATGACAATTTCAAGAACAGCGAATCTTTTTTATGCCTGAATACCTATAGGAACGAAAGATGAAACAGTGAAATTTCGAATTCAGTAAGGAAGTTCTCCTTATCTAACTTTAAAACTACAAAATAATACTTTCAGCGGAAGGTGTGAAAAAGATGTGATCAGGCATATCGGCAAAGTTCTCAAAATATTTGATTTGGCCAAAATAGCTAGTATGGACCCTTTTTAACTCCGCATGAAAGCCTTCCCTCTCTCACTTTTGAAGGACGCGAAAAAATGGTAGATGAACGAGGGAAATGTGAATATTTCCACCTGGGAAGAGTTAGTGAAGAAAATTTTCAAGAAATTTTATCCCCTATCATGTGTTAGCAATTACGATAAGATGTGTGACGATGATGAAGAAGGTCGTGACCCACTCGAATTCATACATTGGAGAACTCAAAGTTCAAGGACCATAAAAAGGTGGACGAGACAACTAAATGCGCAATATTGTATACCTGGATAGAAATAGGAAATAAGGAAGGACCATTGAATGATGAAGTTTCGAGCAATGAATAATAGGAGGAGCATGAATACGAGAACCCTCCTAACGACTCATTCCCCAATATTAATAATGAAATGGATAAAAACCACTATAATAAAAATAACGGGGATGATGACAAATCGAGTGGTATGAATCTAAATGGTATGCCTCAATCTGAGAATATAATTAATGAACAGCCTAACGACGAAATATGCAGAGTAGACAAATTCGAAGTGATCAAATACACGATTGGAGGTAATGAAGAATTCCTAGCCATATGCACACGCGAATGCGACTCTTGGGCACGAACTATTAACAGAGTATCAAGTATTTACCACAACATCTTTCGAAAAAAGGATGAAGGATGGACGGTACATGGCACCAAATGAATTGAAAAAAGAGGAAAAAGGTCGAACTTAAAGACCAGCTGAAACAAAAGTGCTTCCCGGGAGACAACCCGGTCATTTTAATTGTTTGTCGCATTTTAATTGTTTGTTACACGAGTCAGTCTTCCCAGACACTCTATACGGTGTATCGAACCCCTCTGGATACGGCGTATAGATGTCTGGACGTTATCAGTTTTAAAAACTTAATATTTAATTTCTAGTATTTAATTATTTTTACAGGAACAATACGACGTATCCTAGGGTTTGGGATATGGCATATTGATCCTTGTACAGTTGTGTGTTTAATTGTTTTCTTGTACCATTATAGCGGGATATAAATTTCACTTGTCTTCTAATCTTTTATGCAGGACCTTGCTGAAACTATGATATGGTATATTCTGAAAAGGACATGTGTTGAACTTATCCGGGCATGCTGAAACCCTAGTCAACACACTTTTTGCTCAAGAACTCATCTTGGAGAATTATCACAAGCAAAACATCAGGGAGTTTTTCGTTCTAATTTTATTTTCCCTTATTATTTAATTATTTTATCTATACAACGAGGACGTTGTATAATTTAAGTAGGGGGATGGAGAATTAGAACGTACTTATCTTCTTTTTTTTACAAAATAACATGCTACGAGCTTAAAATTGCTTAAAATATGCCAAAATGTAAAAAAAAATTAGCATGACTTTTGTAAAAATCACTAGTTACATTACCTAGTGCACTATAACCCTTGATATATATTGTGAGAATTAAGCCTATTCCATTTCCAATTATTTACTAAAAATTCCACAAAATTATGAGTGTGCCGTTGATGTAGTGGACTTTAGAACTTGGCCTGGTATATCACTCGAGACCGCAATGATTAGTACTATGGATTTAAATGGAGGAACATGTTCAACTGATAAATTTCTAGAATTAAACCAAATAGCCTACATGTCATAAAATTAACTAACTACACCGGTTAGTTAAATCCTATGTAACCCTTGATTACTCTAATTCTTAGAGTAAAATCCCCTAGAACAACCTGTTGAGTCGTTTCTTTCTTTTTCTATACCATATTATATGTTTCGTTACACCTTTGCACCTTAGCTTATAGCGTAGATTAAGCCTATTTTAATCAATGTTGCTAGTTGCTTTCGTGTAATGTTTTGTATTTCTTGTGTCAAAGTGAAATTATTCTATCTCTGTAATGGTCGAGAAATTGCACAATGCAATGGGACAAATATGTAGCTCGTAAGTTTCGCTACTTTCGCGATTATGAATCATGTCCGAAGAAGAAGTGTTACAAGGAAAAGATTATCCTTATATCTATTTTTAAAATTTTATAGAATTTACTTCTTTTAATTAACTAGGCCGATTTTTTATTAAAATCGTCGTTTTAATCATTCGCGAATCCTATATTTGGAATTTAACCGTTATCGATCGAGAAATCAACGAATGCCTATTTTAAGCCTTGAGAGCTTATTTATTTTATTTTTAGTATTTTTCAACTTTATTTTATGTTTGGCCGAAACCGAGTCAAAGATCGTATTTTATTAAAAATTAAAATTTAACTAGCTAGATTAGTTTTTGGGCCCGAGATTTTAAAGATATATAATATTTAACAAAATTTGGCCCGAACCTTTCCCTCCTTTTTTTCCCCTTGTTCGCAGCCCCATAACCCACTCACAAACCCATGCCTAATTATTTTGTTATTAATTAAAACCCAAGCCCAAGTCCCTTTTATAAAAATTTCTCTATAAGCCCCACTAATTTTTTTTTATAACCGGTAACATACAAAAACCAAACCCAACTTCTATTTTTTTATGTGTCGATCCATCAAGGTTTAGGAAACCCATATTCCATATATATATTATATATAATTTAAATATATATATATATATATTAATACATAATAATATATATATATAATATTTTTTATTTTTTGTGATTATATAAATATATATAGTAATATTATATATCGTATAATCGTTGTGTGGTGTTTGCGGTGTGTGTGTGTGTTATATACCGTCCTTTTTCACAAACCAAATATCAAGCCTGCAAAAAAAAGGGATAATGTATCTCCCTCTCCTCCTTTGCTGCCAAACTCAGCCACCACACCACCACCCCACCACCAATCTCACAAAAACCTTCTACCAATTTTCTACACTAAATCATCCTATTGGTTATCCTCAAAAAGTTTGAAGAGATGAAGTGAAGTCTAGGGTTTCTTTTTAGTTTCTTTCTTGGTGCTTCTTGAAGAAGGTTGTTTGGGGTTTTATTAGGGCAAGTATTAGTGATATTTTAGAGGGATAGAAGCACTTTGATCGTTTTGGGTGTTCTTTGGTTCGATCTCAGTCAACAAGCAAAAAAAGGGTGTTTGTGTTTTTGGTCTTCTTGTCTAAATCATCTCTTAGTAAGATTCTTTCTCTATTTTTGATTTTTCTTTTGATTTTGATCCATGCAAATGGATGTTTAATTCTGTAAATGCATGTTTATATGATGTATGATTTGTGTATAAGGTATGTATTGGCATTGCATTTGGTTAATTAGTGATTTGAATGAGTTTTAGAATGATTTAGAGGTACGATTTAAGGGCAGATTCAGGTCAGTATCTAAATGTGGCTTTTCCTAAAACTTTTTGGCCTGGAGCCTATTATTAAATTACATGGTTGGATAGATATAAATCTTAGCTTCATGTGTCTAATTGGATGGTTTTGTATCGATTCCTGATGAGGGATTTATGGCCGTTTTACGGAAACAAGTCGATTCTGGAACACCATTTGGAAAACAGCTTAAACTCCAGATTTTGCACTAAATTGTTGGGTTTAAAAACATAGATCTGTAGTAGACACCTTAGGCTAACATCTCCAAGTGGATTCACTTCAATATCTATCACGGTTTAGGATTTATAGCCGTTTCCGTAAGTAGTTAAAATTCAGAAAACTTTTGGTTTGGTAATCAGGTACTAAAAATTTCATTTCTATTGATTGGAAACTATTTAGATGATGAGGCCTAACATTATGGAAACTAGACTCAAAGGTCTTTCCAGGGGCGAAAGCCTCGTATTCATAGCCTTTACGGATTAGCAAATATGAGACCATAAAGTCAGGTTAAAAATCAGAATATGAATTTACGTCTTTTCTTGAAATATAAAAAGTATGGATACACATTAGTAAAACAAGAGTTAATAGGTGAAACTTAGTAGATGCTTAAGTATACATAAACTCAGGTTGGATATCAATTTAGGGATGAAAATACTTTGGTTAAGTCATTGTGCAATGTCGTGCATATCTTGGAATCATATCTCATGATCGTGTAATTTAGTTCTACGTATTGATTATCTTTATAATACTAAGTCGCGTCACGTCTTATAGGTCGCGGCTAAATCGTTGGTGCTCCTTTCTTAGTTGATTTCTCGCTCGGTCTTCAACTTACGGTGAGTTCTTAGCCTCGCCTTTATAAACTTTACATGTTTTCTTAAACCCCGCGAGGGAGATACATGCTACTTTATTAAATTGAACACAATTTGTTTTTCTTGTATGCAGGACCCTATTGTATACCTTGATTGCATTGAGTAGCTTATGTCAAAAGACCTCATTTTCGTGAACCGTTAAGTACCTATGATGGGTACACGCTGTTGCAATTAATAGATATCTATGGGCTTGACAACCCGGTTCGGTTTTGGGAGCATCCATTGTGAGCTCGCCATGTACGGACATATTGTATTCGAGATGTGTAGTAGGTATATGACAATTACCTAACCTAGGGGCAATATTATTATTGAATGATCTATAATGATCTGTGTTTTTCGTCCATGGGATCGGTGTCACGAGCTTAATGCAATATTTCTTAAATGGCTTGTATGATCAACAAGTTAATCGTTAAATCACTATTTATGCTTGTGTTCTAACTTATTAATATAAACTCTATGAATTCACTCAACGTTTTAGTTTGACATTTAGCAAGGGGGGGGGGGGGGGGGGGGGGGTGTGTTATCCTCAGAGGTAATAAGGTTGAAGGCTTGGAATGGACGGGAGGAATGTTGCGCTAAATTTTTGAAATATGTTTTATGTTCCATTCTCAAAAACTTTTATGTTATTGTCTTTCAAAACTTATGTTATTTTGGTGACGATCTTGTGGACAACTTTGGTACTTTGATAAGAATGGAACTAATGTTTTAAAACGTCTCTTTTTGAGTCGTTCTTTATATGCTTATGATTATTGTGCTATGAATTAACACCCAATTATTGGTTCAGCTGCGTGTAAATTTGGGGGTGTTAAAAATTGGTATCAGAGACATAAGTTATAGAGAACTAGGTCATTTTTCAAAAACCTAAACTATAACTTTATTTTCTTATTTTAGCGCGCAAAAGTTCCTCGTGTTTCCCGTTCAAGTCATACTTGTGATTCCTATTTTAGTAATTATGCACGCTTCGGGTGCAATATTGTTAAATATTTATATGATAAATACTATTTTACATATTGATATATATATATATATATATTTAAGATATATATCGATTGTTGGGCTTATATTAAAGCATTGACATTTATTTACATGTTTAAATAAATTGTCATTTGGTTATCGTACTCATTTTCGATGTACCTCCGTTCATTCGTATCTTGTATAAATTCTTATTTATATAGTGACCTTATGTATTTATTCTTGCGTGAGTTGCAGATTATCATGGCAAATCCTCGACCTCCTGATCCCTTATATACTTCCTTTAGCATCTCTAATAGTATTATATTGGTACTGATTTTATAATACTTGAATTTCTTTTCCATCTCTTACGCTTATCCTCGGGATTATCGTTACCTATTTACCTTATATCGGTCGGTTATATAAATATTGATCACTCTGATTATCGCGTGCTTCCTGATTTCTCATTTACTCACTCGAGCATCAATACGGGTATTATATAAGGATACCTACATATATGAGCTGCTATATTCTCGATCTCTTACGATTATTTCCGTGAGTACTACTATCTACTTATGTGAGAATAATTTATATAAGTGTTGACTATTTTCGATTACTTATGTCTACTTCGTGGAGTACCCCTATATTTTTTTATATAAAGGTTGTCTTTGTGAATACCATAGATCTTCTAAGACATTGTTAGCAATACAATGGTCTCTAAACCTTCTTTATGGCCTTGTGTGTGTGACACAATGGTTTCGTTTATTTCAAGACATTATGAGTTATATGATTATTTTTGAAACGTTTTCATGACTTTACCTTGTTCTCTTTTGATGATATCGCAACTTGACATAGTTTTTCGATCCCACTAGTTATTTTGCTATTCGGGTTTAAGTTTGATCATTCGCCTTGTCCTTCTGAAACATGTTTGTCGTCACGTAATCCGTCGCGTGGGAACATGCTGACTAAATTAAACACGACCTTATCATGTCACCTCTTAACCCTTCATTCTTTTTGAAAACGGCTATTAGCTTATTCTCACGTAATGTGTCATCTGGGAGCGTCTACTTTTGGAACTTTCGAATAAAATTTTGTGTTTCGCCTTTCTACCCGATTTAGTGAAGATCTTTATTCTAGTTATTTCGCGTGTTGTGTTTAAAAATTTAATCCGTTTAAGTATTATAAACGATTAATGATCCTATTGAATGCCCCGAAAGTTTAAATTTCTATTATTTTGATAGATTCCGACGTTTCTCGCGTCGTAGCCGAACTTTTGTTAAAATTAAACGCTTTCTATCCTACAATCATCTCTACAAGAAAAACCATCATACAAAAGATTTAAATATAAATATTGATTTCTATATTTTTTTAGTTTTAAGTAAAGATTAAAGCAAGAAGTGTTTTGGATTAAAGTTAATTGAAGATTTTGGTAAATTAGAAGCTAAGGGTTTATTGTTTTGTGATTTTGTGTGGTTCGGCTAAGAAAAGGGAAACAAGAAGGATCCGTGTCTAGATTTTGTTCTCGCTCACACTTGTGTTTGTAAGCCTCTCAAAACCCTCCTCTATATTATTTACATGCGTCTATTTTTATACTTAATTTGCTTGTCATAGAATCCATTAGATCATGTGCTAGATTAGGTTTTGGGTGAATTGATCGATTTGAAGTGGTTAGTTGACGGAGATGGGTTAGTTTAGGCGCGTTGTGAAGTTGTGATGAGGTGAAAATGGCGTTTGGTAGAGTATTGAAACGAGTCGATTACTGCAGAAATTACACAGCGTGTTTTGGGTATCGTAAGAGTGTGAAAACGGATTTTGGGTGGTAAAATATGATAGGTCTCATTCTTGTGAACGTTTCGGTAGGTGGATCGTCCCGTAACTCTCAAAAACGAAGTTTTTACGGCCAATTGAAGTTTAGAATTTTTTTTTACTAAAAACTCAGCTTTTTGGAAAATACTAGTTGCTGTCAGATTTATAAAAGGGTATTTTCGTCATTTTCGGGTTCGTTCCGGCCTTCGGCCGAAACATGAAAGTTGTTCGGAAGGCCTTTTTACTTTTTCCCGAGGATAACTAAGTCTAAAAAGGCGTAATGACGGGTCGAAAAGCTTATAATAAAATCTGCGTTTTTCTTTTTTTTTGTTTACATCAGATCTAATATAGGGGCATTTTCGTCCTTTTCTGTCGAGTTTTGGGTCTCGGGTAAAACTAAAAAGTTGTTTAAAATGTCGTTTTACCTTTTTGAAGGCTATCAGCTTAAAGACGCATAATGACGGGTCAAAAACTCAAACATAAATCTGTTTTTTTAAATAAATTATAGTTTTCTGCAGAAACGAAAAAAAGGCATTTTAGTCATTTTCTGTGTCGTTTTGGGTCTCGGCTAAAACACGAAAGTTGTCCGGAATATCGTTTTCTATAAAAAGTCGCGAAATTTGGTCTAAAAGTGTATAAAAGTGGGGTTTTGCTCAAAACGCAGGTCTGCGTTTTTGTTATAAAAATTCAGCAACAATTGAGAAAAGTGAGCTGATACAGTTTTTGACTGGAATTCGGACCCTTTCTGGTCCGAACCGGCCTTCCGTTAAAACATGAAAGTTGCTTATTTTGATGATTTCTATGAAAACTCGCGAAATTTGATCTAAAAACGCTAGATGATAGGAAAACATCAGGGTAAAAGTTAGTGGTTCGTCTTTTTGGAAAAATTGAAATAGTTGCTTGGGTTGTGGGGGGGGGGGGGGGGGGTGGGAATTTTTCTTTTTTTTTTTGTGGGGGGGGGGGGGGGGGGGGGGGGGGGGGGGGGGGGGGGGGTTTTGAAAATTTTGTTAAAAAGTAGGGTTTTAAGCGTTTTAGTGTCCGTTTGAACTTCCAAAACGTTAACGAATATTATTAGACGATTAGTAAACTATTAGGTGCGTCCGGTCATGTTTAAAAATAGTAAGTTTATTTTCGGAAACTTCATATATATAAGTATATGAGTTATTAGTGCGTCGGGGTTAACAGAAAACTTAAATATTTTATTAGTCAATATAAACATCTTCGATTATCCGAACTTTCCAGAAATAGTAACTTTCTAAAAATAGAAACCTTTCGGAAAAGTGGTGTAACTTAAATTACGAGTGTGATTATATTATTCGAAACGCTTTAATAAGTAAATTAGGACGCACATGTGGATTCTATGGGTACTTCTTCTATAGTTAATAAACTACAATCGATTCCTTTTAATCGTATTCTCCTCCATTGTGTGAGTTGTTATCAGATGAATGAAGGATTTATCTTTATTGTTGTTTGCATCGCCGTGTTTCTTGGTTCCTGACACATTACACCTCATTCTTTTTCTAGCTACTTCATGTGATTTTGGAGAGTCATACCGCCAAAAAGTCAACTTCTAAGTTCAGCATATATCAAACGCCTCTCTACGTTCATTTTGTCGATCGAATAACTCCTTACACTAATTTATTTTGAGTGTTGCTATGTTTTGATACCTTTGATGCTTACTTCTATCTACTGTTATTATGATCAATTCGTTCTTACATTTGCAACGATAAATTCTACAAATGACTCTCTATAGCATTCCGATTCGCGATCTGTTGGAACAAATGGCTCTCTATGTTCATTTTCTCTGAATACTCTACGTTGTTCGAACATTCTTTATACTTGTTAAGATCTATTGCTTTATATAAAACTCTGATGTCATCTTATAAACCATTTTACTGTTAGCTCATAAACTATTTTATTGATTTTCTATAAACTAAATTATTGCCAACTTATATACTATTTCGTTTTCATTTTATGAATTGTTTAGATTAGTTCATAAATCGTTGGTTAAGACCTTATAAACATTTTTAGAATCATATGATAAACCATTTTGCTACTATACTATAAACCATTTTACTATCGTCTTATAAACTATTATGTTGTCATTATATGAGCTATTTTGCATTCACTTTATGAACTATTTTATTACATTATAAAACCATTACATACATAACAACAGTACGAGGAAAACGAGCATTACATTGTTAGTCCTCAATTATACATAGTTTTATTACCTATGTATAATTCAGGAAGGACCATGCTATGCTGAGAGTAGTCGCCAATTTTTTTTAATCAAAAATCAACTTTCTATTTATATTCCCAAAAGCGAACATTTCTTGAATTAACTATTATTTATTCCATATTCGATTGCTATCCTACTTAATTGTTTTATTGAACCCTTCGAACACGTTAGCAAGCTATACAACTTAAACTTCCTCGGAAACTCAGTAGAATCCATATCACCTTTCGCGTCTTGAACCAGATGAGATGTTTACCTCATTAAACCTTGTCTTTCTACTAGATGCATTTCGACTAGTCATCAAGCTATAAATAATCGAGGATCCTGTAAAGATCATGGACCATCAGGTCAAACGACTAAATCAAGGCCATATTCTCATCTTTTAGCAAGTAAACCGACGGCAAATAAGGCGAATTGAGCATCGGGACGACACTCCTTTAGGGTGGGTGGGGGATGTAACATTTTGGATTTAACGTCACTATTTATCCCGAGCTTTAATTTTACTTTCTAAATTTTATAGAATTTATTTTATCATTTTTAGTCGGTTTTTATTAAAATCGTTGTTTTAATTATTCACGAGTCGCGCATTTAATATCTATTATTATTCACGAGTCACGCATTTTATATCTATTATTATTCACGAGTCGCGCATTTATTATCTATTCGTTTTAACGATTGAGAAATCAACAATTCCATATTTTAGCTTCGGAAGCATATCTATTTTTATTTTTATGTTTTTCAAATTTTATTCGTGTGTGGCCGAAACCGCGTCAAAATCGTGTTTTTATAATCAATAACGAGTTAATTAGACAATTGGGCCTAAGAATGATGTAATTTAAGTTTAACAAAACAAAAATAGCAAATCCAAGCCCACCCCTTAAGACCTAGGGTGTGGAGGTTTCCTGGTACAATATTGTATGGTTTTCTCATTCTATCCCTCGTCATTCATTCAACCTTTGGCTTATTATGAGACGGAGTTTGAAAACTCAAGATAATCTGATAGCGTGGGATGTTGGTCCGAATGTTGATTTGAGCATGCTACGTTGTCCTCTTTGTGATACGCAGCGTGATTCCCACGAACACCTATTTTTCGAATGT
>BQNB010008691.1:0-89125 GCA_026074375.1 Tanacetum coccineum
TATGATTATGATTGTTGTTTCTATGAAGTAATACCCCAGATTAGCTTCCGCTGCTATATTGTAAAAATGGGGGTGTTACAATTGCCCTGTACTCGGCTTTAGCCGAAGAACGTGAGACTAATGATTGTTTCTTGGTTTTCCAAGAAATAGGAGTCCCACCTAGCAAGAGCATATAACCAGTACGTAATCGCCTCGTGTAGGGACATCCTAACCAGTCAGAGCCACAATAAGAGATTAAGACGGGATCTCCTGGTCGAGAAATGAGAATACCTTCGCCTGGAGTGGCCTTCAGGTACCCAAGAACACAATTCGATGCCTCCAAATGATTGTTTCGTGGGTCAGCTACAAACTGGCTTAAAATGTTGACAGAATATGTAATATCCGGGCGAGTGGCTTGAAGGTAAAGAAGTCGACCGATGAGTCGACGATACTGACTTACATTTACTCGTGATTCACTTTCTCCTTTGTCTAATTTCAACCCTTGTTCAATAGGAAAGGCACTCGGTTTACACCCCATCTTCCCGTTATTTTCCAGAATGTCCAATGTGTATTTTTGTTGGCTTAGAACTAGACCATCTTTTGTTTTTGCTACCTTTATCCCAAGGAAATACTTCAATAGGCTGAGATCTTTAATGCTGAATTCATCGTCAATCTGTTTCTTAGTTTCTTAAATTTTTGTAAGATTGTTTCCGTTAATGATGACGTCATCCATGTAAATTAGAACGACCACCATTATGCTACCTGCCTCATAAATGAATAGCAAGTGGTCCGCCTTAGATTGTCTAAAATTTAGACTTTGGAGAAAAGTTTGTGATACCAATTGCGTGAAGCTTGCTTTAACCCATATAAAGACTTTCTCAGCCGACAAACATGAGTTTCATTATCATTAGAAAATCCTTGAGGGATCTCATCTAGGTCTCCATGTAGGAAGGCGTTGTTTACGTCAAGTTGATGGATAATCCAGTTCCTTTTAACTGCGATTGTTAATAAAGTGCGAACGGCCACCAGCTTAGCGACCAGTGCAAAAGTGTCATGATAATCCACCCCTTCTATTTGAGTGAATCCTTTTGCAACTAGACGAGCCTTGTACCTTTCAACTTTGCCATTTGGCTTGAATTTGATCTTGTAGACCCATTTCAAATCTATAGCTCGTTTTCTTTCTGGTAAATATTCCAAAGTCCAAGTACCATTTTTCTCTAAAGCCTTAACCTCCTTTTGCATGGCTTCACGCCATCGAGCATCTTGTGCAGCTTGTTTGAAACACTTGGGTTCATCATTATTAGTGATGGCCGCTAAGAAGGCTTTGTGATTAGTGGAAAACTTATCATAAGAAACAAAATTCGATATTGGGTAGCGTACCGTGGAGGTAACCTGATTGGATGTTGATGTTGGGTGTTTGACCAAAGGGGGAACTTGTACAACATAATCTTTGAATCTTGATGGTTGAGTTCTTTTTCGAGTGGGTCTTGTCTTGGCTTGGGCTTCTGCTCCTTCATTTGATTCATTTGTTTCAAACTCATCATTTTTGGGCTGCTCTTCATCATTTATTTTGCCCGTTTCATCCTCATAGTGAGTTTCATGTGGGCCGCTTGGCTCATTGGTTTGGTCATGGTCTATATGTGGATCTTGCTCCATTGGGTTTTGGTTTTTTGTTTTGTGCCAAGATTGGTTCATCATGACAGTGACAATCGTGACATATTATCGGTTCCTTAATACAATCTTTATTGATTTCTTCAATATTTTTGAAAGGGAATTTTTGTTCATAGAAATTTATATTTCTACTAACTATTATTTTTCTGGTCTCAAGATCAAGGATTTTGTAACCCTTAGTTCCCGATAGGTATCCAAGAAAGACCCCTGGTTTCCCCCTTTCTTCAAACTTATCTCCCTTTATGTTGGTGTTTGTAAAATATGCAAGACACCCAAAGACTCTTAGAAATTCGTAATCTGGTTTTTGATTGAAAAGCAACTCAAAAGGCATTTTGTTTTTGATAAATTTAGACGGGAGGTGGTTAATTACATATGCCGCGGTCAAGATGCATTCTCCCCAAAAAAATTTAGGAATATTTGTATCAAACATTAAAGCTCGAGCAGTTTCGAGCAGGTGCCTGTGCTTCCTCTCGACAACTCCATTTTGTTGGTAAGTGTGTGGGCAAGTGGTTTCTAATAGGATCCCTTCTCGTTGTAAAAATTTAGCATGTTGTTAGATGTGAATTCCCCACCATTATCACACCTTATCCTTTTAATTTGCTTTTCGAATTAAACTTTAACCATTTTGTGAAAATCCATGAGACGTTTGCTGTTTTATGTTTAATGAGAAATACCCATACCGCTCTACTAAAATCGTCAACTATTGTAAGAAAATAGTTGGCTCTTGTATACGAAGGTACCCGATAACCTCCCCATATGTCACAATGAATTAATTGAAAAGGGGCATTGGCTTTAATACAACTAGAAGGAAAAGGCGTTCTGATATGCTTTGCTTTAGCACAAGAATGACAGAAATTATCAAAATCAATAGTGCATATTTTAATAAAATCAATTTTACCAAGTTTCCCTTTTGATGCATGTCCAAGTCTTTTATGCCATGTATCAACTGTGGTTGCCATAGCTCTTCTTCCTTGAACCATCTTCATTCGGTATAGTCCCCCTTCGCATCTACCCGCACCAATCAAGTTCCTCCTTTGTAATCCTTGCATAACACAAAAATCAGGGAAGAATGATATGCAACACTGAAGGTCGCGACTAAGGCGACTAACGAAAAGAAGATTGCATTTGAAATCAGGAACATAAAGAACTCCATTAACTTTTGTTCCCCCTGGAAGAATGTAGTCCCCTTTCCCTTTAACTGGGATGGAATCCCCATTGGGGATAACAACAGGAGCCTCGAAGTGGGTGGCTTTCTTGTTAACAAGAATGTTGGATAAATAAGTAATGTATTCGGTGCAACCTGAATCAAAAATCCACTCACCTTCTTCGTCTTCTTTATGGGCCATATTAGCAACGGGTGTTGTTCCGTCGCTATTACCTATTCCAGAAAGTGCTTCAGGAAGAGTTGGTAATCCTCGTATGTGAATCCGGGAATGGGACCGGTCTCTGTCTTGACATAAGCAGCCTTGCATTTGTTCTTTTCTCCTTTCTTTCCTGGCCACCACTCCGGGTAGCCGATCAACTTGAAGCAGCCCTCACGTGTGTGACCATCTTTGTTGCATTCGGTGCAGTGTTTATTTCCTTCTTCCATGAATTTGGCTCTACTTTTTTCTTTGTTCGAACCAGGACCATTGTGCCTTTGAAAGGCCTTGAATGCAGCGGATTCATGTGGGGTTCTATTTTCATGTAGTCGTTTGGGGCAGTTAGATGGATGGAAGTAATAGGGTGAATCATATGTGATACCACCACTTCCACCCTCATCTTTGTTGTTATCATCTCCTGCCATCTTTTAGGTTTGTGAGGTTTCAAACCTGCTCTGGTACCATCTTTGATTCGATGGAACAGAAGAAGAAGATAAATGTTTTGTTTTATTTCTTGATGATCATGAATGATGAAGACAAGGAGTATTTATAGATACAACGATTGACTTTACCATAAATTACTCCTCAAATCACTCCTCTAAATATGGAGATGATTTTTTTTGGGTAAAGGGTTACCCCGGTAAAGTAGTATTAATCACAGAAGAAACGTAAAGAACAATGGAATGTGGCAGAGTACCACATTAACCTCAAGTCTACAACTTGAGCTACCACTACACATTTGTGACACACCACAAACGTGCAACGAACTTAAAACATACAACCAGAAAAAAATAATCTAATGCGATGATGTCAAACATAAGAACACCAAACACTTTACACATAAAGCCTAAAATTCTTAGGCAACTTCCATCGTGCTAAGAGCTTGTTTACATTAGTATTATTCTTGAATCGGAAGGTAAGGAGCTTGAGTCTAACCATGATAATGATGCAATCATGAATTTCCTCCATAGTTCTTCTTGTATTCTTGAATAGGCGGCTGTTGTGTTCCACCCAAATAAAGTAAGCCGCGGCTGCAACAAGAAGACGTCCAATGATACTCTTTGTCGTACGCCTATGAGAACTTGGAAGTAAGTATGACACAATATCCTGAAAATTAGATGCAACCATCTCCATACCAGCCAAATGGTGAATAGCCATCCATATACTCGAAGGGAACAAGGATTCAAAAAATAAATAAGCATGTGAGTCACAAAAAACACAATTCAACATATTCAAGTGGGTGTTCAAGCCAACGTCCCATTGTCTCAGCTGGTCCTGAGTCTTTAGGCGATTGCGCATGATTAACCAAAGGTGAAACGCGTGTCTCGGAATGCAATGATTAAACCACATAATGTGATGCTAATTAACTTCAGTTCCCCTCGGCCTTAGAGCCTCCCAGCGCATTTAACAGAAAAGTTTGAGAATTTACCATATGTATCTCGCCATTGAGGCATATCCAGCTGAGTCTCCACAAGGTTAAGAACCGGAATTAAGGCCAGATTAGGGGCCTTAAGAAGCCATGATTGGGGCCATACCCAACCCCCATTAGAAACCAAGTCAGCCACACATAAATGAAGGTTGTAACCTTCATTAGAAACATCTCTAGGCGAAAGGTATTGTGTAATAGGACAATGATCACACCATCTATCATACAATTAGGAGGTCGACTTACCATTACCAAGTTTGGTCCAAAAGAATGGTTTAACACTCTCCTAAATCTATAATAACTTTCGCCAACCCCAACTCATGTCTGCCTTAACAGGCACGTCCCAAATAGTGCGCCTACAAAGCTTATAGTTATGAATCCACCTTACCCATAGCGACTCCTTATTAGTGACAATATTCCATATATGGGTCGTCATCAAAGCAATATTAAAACTTTCTAGACTTTGTATACCCAATCCTCCCTCACATTTCAAAAGACATAAAATATCCCATGCCACCTTGGGTTTACCACGTTTAAGCTCACCATTACACCAAAGAAAGCCCCTAATATGATGTTGGATGTCAAGAATAATGCTCTTTGGGACTATAAGAACCGATGCCTAGAAAACTTGCATGGAAGACAAAACCGACCTGCATAATTGAAGACGACCAACAAAAGACAAGGATTTATTTTTTCAATCCCCTATCCTATTGGTAACTCTCTCAACAAGGATTTTTCAAACCCTTATATGAAGCCGTGTAGATATAAGAGGAACCCCAAGGTATTTCACAGGAAGATCGCCTTCTGCAAACGGCATAATATTGAGAATAGCCCCTTTAACTTGATTACGAACATTGCAAAAATAAACCGTGCTCTTAGGGATACTTCGGACAAGTCTCGACGACTTCTAAAATTCATCAAGAGAGTCCATTATAAGGCGAGCTGAATCCACTTCTCCCCTAGCAAATATGAATAGGTCTTCTGCAAAACACACGTTAACAATCTGCAGATCTTCACATAGGTTATGATATCGGAACGTATCCGACCCGCTAATACGTCTTTTAATGATGAGGGTTAAGACTTCCATAACCAATGTAAAGAGGTACGGTGATAAAGGGTCTCCTTGCCGCAGACCCCGTCTCGCTTGGAAAAAACCATGAATGTCTCCATTTATGCTAAGCGAAAAAGATGCCGAAGACACACACGTCATAATCCATTTCACCATAGTCATATGAAAACCGAAACACTTGAGAATATTTCTCAAGAAACCCCAGTTCACCGTATCATATGCCTTTTGAATATCAACCTTAAACGCATACCTTGGAGGACCACGATCTCTATGGTAATTATGCATCAAATCTTGCGTAATAAGGATGTTATCCGAAATCCGCCTCCCCATAATAAAGGCGGATTGATTATCGATGATCACCTCCTTAATCCCGTCAATGATCCTATTAGTTAGGATTTTACTAATACATTTATACAAAATGTTGCCGCACGAAATGGGATGATAATCAGTCACCCTAAGAGGAGTAGACGCCTTAGGAATAAGAGCAAGGAACGTGTGATTAATTTCTTTCAATAGTTTACCATTAACAAAGAAGTCCAGAATCGCACGACATATATCATTGCCCACAATGTCCCAACTATTCTTAAAGAAAGCCTAAGAGAAACCATCGGGACCAGGAGCACGGTTGTCGCTAATACTAAACATAGCAGCTTTGATCTCTTTATTAGTAACAATTTGAACCATTTGATCCCGTGAACCTGCTGATATATGTTTAATAAATAAACCATCGGTATTAAGGACGTCACATACCATACTAGTACCAAGGAAATCCTTGTAATGCGAAACAAATGTATCAGCTACAAGGGAATCCAAAACATCAACATCACCCTCACCACGAATAACTTATATACGGCTGCTTCTATTCTGACTCTTAACCGATTTGTGAAAAAAATCCGAATTAGAATCACCTACATCTAACCACTTTATTTTTTCCTTTTGTTTTAGAAACTGTTCCTCATCTAACTTAGCCTTCGTGAAAGCTTGCACATAAACAGCTTCTTTCTCCCGAAGGATACCATCAGTAGGGTTCTTATCCAATGCCTTTTGGACCTCATCGAGTTCTAATCTGATAGAATTAACGCGTTTATGTAAATTACCATGAGAATGCAGCAACTTCCTAAGCGGTTTCTTAAGAGCCTTCATCTTAGTAACCACTTGAAACATATGATGCCCGTTCACCACCTTACTCCATTCAGCCCTTACCACCTTAGCAAAGTTACTTTTGTAAGTTAAGTTAAAGAACTTGAACGGTTTTGGCTTTTGATTAGTAATCGTTGGAATTTTAAGAACCGCGAGAGAGTGGTCTGATATTCTATATGGCTGAAAGATTTCGTACGCACCAGGAAAAGTGTCAACAAATTCCAAGTTTCCCATAATCCGATCCAGCTTCTTTAGGATCCCCCCTCCTCCTTTAGGTTTTTGATTCCATGTGTAATGCAACCCCGAGGAATTAATATCCATGACCTCGATCCTATTAACATAAGTTTTGAAGTCAAGCATGGCTGCATTAAGGCGAGAAGACCCCGAAATGGAATCCTCCAGGTTAAGAGCCACATTAAAATCCCCCATGAGAATCTATGAAGACCCGCGGACAACCTGTTTATGCAAGCCTAAATCATCCCACAACACCCTACGTTCAGCAGGAAGATTACCTGCGTAGATAAAGGAGCAAAAGATAATATTGTTAGAGGCTTTATAGAAGATCTTCACATGCATGACTTGACTTGATTGTGATAAAGCCATGATGTTAACAACATCCTTATTCCAGCCAAGGATAATGCGACATCCTTTGCTACAAAGATTAGCATTAGATGTCCAATCCTAGGTTTTAAACACTTTAGAGCAAACATTAGACAACGAAGAAAGGTCCACATGAGATTCAAGAATGGCACACACACTTAGCTGATTCTCATAGACCACGTGGCGAACCTCCGATTGTTTAGGGGAGCGGTTCAAACCCCTAATGTTCCATGCCGCGACACTAAACATTTAAAACATCAACGGAGGGAGTGCTTGCCCCCTTAAGGTTTGGAGTTTCAACAACATATGTTTCCTCAACCTCGCTGTCCGAATCAGCTTGAGTATCCTCATTGGCACTAGCCAAACCGTCCTCCTTGTTTTTACCACTGGTTTCACCCTCATCCACTAGACGTACAGCATCATCATTAAGAGCTTCAAAATGGTTAGTAGTTACAACCGGACCAGATTCAACTTGTTTAACATGTTTTTCCTTTGTTGAAGCACTTACAATCTGTTTAATATGCTTTTCGGCCGTTGGAGTAGCTACAGGTCTATATTCAAAAGTTTTAGGCCTTTGTAACTTAATACCTCCATGCAATTTGGTATTACTTTGTTTCTTCCCTTTGCGTTTCCTATTGGATACAGTAGTAAAATCATCTGTTTGAACTTCCTCATTCACCGTAGCAGGTTCTTTCACATTATTAGGACATTGCGCAAGAGTATGGCCAAACACATGGCACTCCAAACAAAGAGGGGGCTTCCATTCGTATTCAGCTTGAATATTAACCTTGGTATGTTCCGTACCATCTTCATTAGGGACTGCCATGATAACTTCCTTCTTCAGATCTTTCGTAGCATTAACTTCTATAAGCGCCCTAGCAAATCCAATACGTCCCCATGGGTCATTACACATAGCACATGTAAATGTGTCAAGCATCACCGGTTTGCCTATTTGTGAAGCAATAAGACTAAGACCATCTTCCGTATAAGCAACAATAGGGACTTTATGTAACTTGACCCATACGGGTACGCTCGTCACTTTGTCTTTGCACAACGATAGGTCAGGAGACCACTTGTTGAGGATTATGGGCGTGTTTCTAATAATCCACGGACCTTGTTCTAAAACTTGGTTCACTCCAGTTATTGATTCAAACTTAAAGAAAAATAAATTATCTTCATCTTTAATGACTTTCTGAAAACCATTAAATATGGAGATGATTGATACAATTAAAAGTAGAAAATCAAATATAAAAAAAGAATATATATATGAAATCTTTTAAATGATGTATCGACAAATGAAACTAATCAATCAAATAAAGAACCCAGCTTAACCATATGAATCACTGATAATGGAAGAACTTGCAAGAGATATTGTTAACTGAAAGTCTCCACACTATTGAGATGTAAAAAAGACAAAAAAAGGCTAATGACTTAAAAAGTCATCTAACTTGACACATTTTGTCTTTGTGTGTAGTCATCTTATTTTTTTCCAATATGTCATCAAACTTTCAAAAGTCGATCATTATGTGTATTTTGTGACCATTTTACCCTTATTTTTTCCAAATTTCGAAGGGTAAATGGTCATTTTCCATGTCATAATGGTCACAAAATACACACAATGATCAACTTTTAAAATTTGATGATATATTAGGAAATAAAAAAATGACTACACACAAAGACAAAAAGTGTCAAGTTAGATGACTTTTTAAGTCATTAGCCCAAAAAACACACAACTTGAATTGATAACCACAACGATATCAATGTCTGCTTCCCAAACAGGTTTTTCAACCAAAACCGGTTTCCGGTCACCAACCGGTTCACGGTTTAATGCGTCAGGTCAACCAGGGTTTTAAAACAATGCTTTTACATCAAATCGTGTAAGCCTTTGAAAATCATAGTTACGAAGGTTTGAGTTAATTCCAAACTTCGTCATGATAGTTTACACACATTTTTACCTTTCGTCTCTCCTTTAACTTTCTTTCGTTGTTCGTTTTTAATTCTTATCAAATCTTGCACATTAAATCCTTCTTGCAAACCGTCATTACTGTAGCCTGTAAACTCCCCAAACGTCATTACCCTCATCACGCGAACGCTCATTAGCATTTAACTTAAATAATCAAAACCAACCACCGCCCTGCCCACCGACCACCACTACCGCCCACTACCACCACGACCACCGCTCACTACCGGCCACAACCACACTGCCTACTACCACCACCGGCCACAACCACCACCGCCCATAACCGCCACCGCCCACAACCACCACCGCCCATCACCACCACCCACTACCACGACCACCACCGCCCACAACCACCCACTACAGGTCGTGGTGGTAGTGGGTGGTGGTATTGGGTGGTAGGGGCATTAATCGGGTCGGATTCCCCGGGTTCGGTCAAAGTTGAAAATATTTGGCTAACTCGGGTTCAGGTCGAGCCGTTTATTTTTTATTTTAGTTTTTAGTATATATTTTATAAATTATCTATCAAAACTCAAAAAAGAAAAAAAAATTGTGACCATTTTACACATATTCGAGTTAACATGAACCGACTCGAGTAAACCCAACCCAAATTGACCCGAATCCGAGTATCCTGAGTTCAAATAGTTCAGTTGGGTCATGGCTAAAAATAATATACATGAACCTGACCTTATTCAAACTCGGGCTGATCGGGTTTGAGTCAATTCGGGTCAGGTCTACTCGAGTCGTGTCTATTCGGGTTCGTGTCAACCCGAATATGGGTAAAATGGTCATAAAATTACTTCAGAATAAAATAGTTTTTATAGATAATTTCTAAAAAAATATTAAATTAAAAAAAAAACCTTATTCGGGTTAAACGGGTCGACCCGACCAACCGACCCCATTAACACCCCTACTACCCAATAGGACATGATGGGGGTAAATGTTAGTGATGGGGGGTAATGACGTTAGGAGAGTTAACATGCAAAAGTAATGACCATTTGTAAGAGGACTAGACGTGCAAGATTTAATAAAATCGAGACGAACCATGAAAGAAAGTTACAAAAAGGACAAAAGGTAAAAATGTGTACAAACCACTTTAAAATTAACTCATAAGGTTTCAAACAAACTATGATTTGTACGTTTAATGTAGATGAAATAAACTTGGACATTAAAAATATAGTCATTAGCCGTCAAAAACTCTGTCGTTTTGAGATCGGGCTCATTATGTTTCATATGGGTTGGTTCCTCAAGCCCAATTGTATGATTGTTTCCCTGTAGCTTACTGTCTTATTTGCCTTTAAAATATCTGTCAAACACTCCATTGCCATCTAGAAGCAACTCCATCCATCAACTACTCTTACTGCAGCGATCATCTGCTCACTACCATTCATATAAACCCTAATGGACCCGAAGCTCACAAACAGGCTTGGGCCAGTATATCATCTAATAGACTCTTCTAGGTGCATCCATCTGGAACATGTGTTATGTTTCTCCTTATTTGCGCCCTTGGTTGCGATCTAATATGCAAAAGTAACTACCTAAACTTTTTTTTCAGCCATACACCAAGTCATTGATCATCCGGTCTCGCGTTGGTAAGTCTAACAACGTACTCCTTTAGTGTAGATTCTGTAGCGTTTTTTTGCTTCCAAAACCCGTAAGGTAGTAGGATGCTAGATTCATATGTTTAAGCAAATGTCACAGCAATAACATTTTAGTTGTTTCTTCTGTATGCATGTGCCTTTTAGTTGTTTATTTTTAACCAAAGATATTAATAGATTCTCCATCAAACAGTTACTCCGTAATAGATAAAACTGGTCTTAGATTTCTAAACTAAAAGGATAAATTACGTCGTTGGTCCCTATGGTTAGGCCCGATTGTGGATTCAGTCCCTAGATAATGGGGGTCGATGTCGTTAGTCCTTTTTTGTCACTGTTGTTACCCGTTTGGTCCCTCGAGCCCCGTTATACGTAACGGGTGTTAGTTTGACTTTTCAATGATGGGCAATTAGTAATTTCAAAATTTGTCATTATTTCACCGTTGGTCCCTCAATAAAAAAATTGTTTTTTTGTTTTTTCCAACGGGTGTTTTACTGTTGCTATATTTTGTCCTTTATCGCTTGCACCATTGGTCCCTGACTCGTTTCTGTGTGTTATAAATGATGGTTTGCAAAGTAGACACAAAATTAAAAAATGGTACGTTGTGCGTGTGGTTTAGAAGCTGTGATTAGGACATCATGGACTAATCGAAATCCAGGTCGTTGTTTCTATGGTTGTCCTATACTTGTAAGTATGATCCGATCAAAAAATATGTAACAAATCATTTTGTTTGTTTATTTACACATCCTTTTTCGACTCTTTTCAGAGTCCAGTCTGTTTCAACTTCCTCAGGTGATATGATCCACCAATGTGTCAAAGGTCTGTTCAGATTATCCCAGGGTTGTTGAGGTCACGTAATGAGCTTGAAGAAATCATTGCTTTGGTTGAAGAAAACTGATGCAAGTTGCTAAAATTTCTCATCATCAGCTGGGTTGTTTTTGGGTTTTATGTTTACTGTACAATGTGAATGTTTAGGGATGTTGCTTTTTTTACTAGAAGTTTTTAGTAGGTAATGGGTTATGTGGTTGAATGTGGTTTTGTGTTGGTTGATGGAATGAATATATTCGGTTGTTAGTTCATATTATTATGGATGAATGTGTTAATTTGTTTCACTTATAAAGTCTACTGGTATGATTTATTGAAAGTCAATTGGGTCATCGTATGATTTAGCAAAAGCCAAATAATCTGTATAACCATTTGGCATTAAGAACAACAACTGATCATGAATAATTCATACAACTGATTAGACTAGATAAACCCCAACTAAAGTAATTCATAACAAACATAAACGAAACCACTACCCCAAACTCTATGGCGGTTAACTTCCATTAAAGAAGATGAAGAAATTCTTGAAATGGTTTTCTAATTTTGAGTTTGTTTATGTTTTTTTAACAAAATAAAGAAATCTTGACTATATGACCGTTTACCATTGATAATAGTTTAAAGTGGTTTTGTTAGTGTTTTTTACTTACACCGTTGGTCCCTGAATACGTTCTATTGGCTTTACATTTCCCACTAAATTCAGAAGGAATGTTCTACACGTTACTTGCACGCTTGGTCCTTGTAATAAGTGCATGATGTGATGTCACAGTTTAACCGCATTTAACATTTACCATTCCAATGAAGTAATTGCGTTATTCACTTGTAAATAAATCCACTTCACGTATCTCCCTTTAAATCCAAAACACACACACATACATACCTTAACTTCCTAAACCACACTTAACCCTAACCCCCCTAGAAAACCCGCAGTAACCAAAATCCAAAACACACACACATACATACCTTAACTTCCTAAACCCTCCCCCCTTCTATTGTTGTTGCTCTTGGATTTGTTCATCTAGAGGAACTCATGCAGACGCAAAGAGAAGCTCAACTAGCAAATGAACTTTCCAACTTAATGAGGCAGAGACAGTTGCTTGCAAGTGTAAATTATAGGTGTGTGATAATAGAAGAGCTTGAATGTTTGCCGGTAAATTTAGTGGCCTGTAAGACGACGGAGCATCTCAAGCGTATTCAGAAGGCTATTTTCGTTGAGGTGATTGAGCTGAAGAAGGAATTGCGCCTTCAGGTCCCTCCATAAAGAGGTTGATTTTTTTAGAACTCTATAAATGGGAGATGGTCGTGCTTGTAGGGTTGTTCTTTTTGGCTTTTGGTTTATATATCGTTAAATGTTTGTTTCTTTAAATTTTTTCATGAATGTATGATTAATTGCAAAGACAATGTAATTCTTCAATAAGCTGTTTGACACTAATCTCTTTGACCAATACGGTGTTTGACCACTACTCTGTTTGACCAATGTTGTTATCGTTTGACACCAAGAAAAACAACTGATCATGGATAATTCATACAATTGATTAGACAAAATAAATCCAAACTAATTAATTCATAACAAACAAAAATGAAGCCACAACCCCAAACACTATCGCAGTTGACTTCCAAAAGAAATCATTTTTGACTTTTCTTCAATTCTTCCATGAGTTCCTGCATTCGACCTTCCATATCAGCAAACTTAACTTGAAGGACTGCAAGTTCTTCTCTGTTTGTTAATTCACTTGATAGTTCTTCTCTTTGTGAGGGATTAAGAAGCAGATTCATCTCATATAAATTACACTGTTTGACCACTACTCTGTTTGACCAAGGTTGTTACCTTGGACACAAAATAACAAAAACAAGTTGCATAACTTGATGATCCAAAACATAACAAATACATAGAACAAAAAACTACAAGAAATACATACAAGGGTAACTTAAGATGCAAAACATTAGTAATAGAAGATAGCACATAAACGACCCATTATTTGCATTAACGTCCGTCGTCTTCAGTAAATGCATAACCTATCTATTCAGCATAGACCCTTTTCCTCTTTAGTGGTCTTCCTTTGTCCACTAGTTCATTAACATCAGGGTTTGCAACCTCTTTACAAACCAAAAATTCAAGGTTACCTTTCTTAACAACATGGTTTGGAACCTATTCACCCTTAGCACCATCAATCTCATCAGGCACATTAACATCCATCCTTTGTTTCACTGCTTCACTAGGCATGTCTACAAAATCACCAATTTGTTTTCCTATGTTGTTGTTCAAAGGCACCTCTTCTTCAAACACGTTTTACTGGCTAACCTTGTCTTTCATTACGTCAGTCCCTTTGTCTAAATCAAAGGCATTAATACCGAAAGTAAAGTAAATCTCAAACAATGATCTTTTCCATTCGAATTCTTCTCTACACCTTTTTGCCCTTTTTTCATTCTTGGACTCATCAGACTATGGAGTTGGTATTAGCAACTCACTCTCAGAGTCTGATAAACATACTTCACTTGGTGAACAGGTGTAAGTTTCATTGTTAGCCATGTGAAGATGTTATGCTATCGTTAGTTTTTTTACAATTATCTGGAAAGCAAGTGAAATTGTAAATATTTAGATGAAAATGGCATGTGATTTAGTGTTGGGTTTTTCTCTATTTAGGTGAACGGCTGTAGAAAAGGCGGGTAAACAGGAAAGGGCTAAATATAGAAGGTGTACTATTGCAGTTGAAAACCTTAAACGTTAGGGATCAAATTCATAAATAAAAGCAGTATACCTTGTTGTGCAGTTGAAAACCATAAATGTCAGGGACCAATTTCATAGATAAACCTATTCACTTTATTAAACAGTACAAGTGAATATGGGTGCAAAAAAGTCAAACATAGTTTACATTACACCCTATTTAAGACGAGTCTAATCTGTTGACAAAGTAAAGCCGTATCGCAGTCATCCACTAAAACATAAATTCACCACCAAATCATGAATGGGAAGAAGGCCTTGATATAGACGATTCCGATCTTCTACTAATCCCCATCGTCCGTCCCATCAACAACCCTCACATAGTCCCTGAGATCACCACCACCCAAACCTTGATTTTAGCTCAAAACCATCAAGTTAATACTTATGTTGAATGTGAACAAGCCTTTGATATAGACAATTCTGATCTTCGACTTACCCCCGTCGTCCGTCCCAGCAACAATCCTCACATAGTCCCTGAGATAACCACCACTACCACCCAAACCCTGTTTTCATCTCAAAACAATCAAGTTGATAATTGTGTTGTGAAGCCCATTAGGATAATGCCAGGTCCTGCTGGTATTGTTCAAACGGCTAAGCTCCGTAAATTAATCGATACACGAGAAGGTGAGTAGGAATCCATAATGTATACACAATATTATATTAGAAAAGTTATTGAGAATGTAGGTGAGTATGACGATTTTACGCGTGCGTCATGGCTTAGCGCGATTGACTATGTGAATGTTGATGGAGGGATCGTGACGGGTTGTTTTGGAGATGTTAAGAAATTTCTCAAGAATGAAAAACTTGAGAAAATTGTTGCAGTTATCAAGTCTTGTACTCCGAATACGCTGGGCGATCTCACAGTAACACTCAAAGACCTTTCTGGTACAATCTTCGGTACTATTCATTACAAAGTGCTTATAGAGGAGAGGTTAGCAAAGGCGTTTACCGTAGGAGAGGCTTTGATACTTCATACTGTTTCTGTCTTTTCTCCTAAGCAATCAACTCATCATTATCTTAACATTACAAAGAAAAATATAGTTAAAATATTTCATAAGGATGGTGGGTCTGCATAATTTCTATGCTCTGTTCTGAATGTTGCAAAGAGTATTTGTTGACTTTGTCATGTCTTACTAACTTAAATATCTGTTGTATAAGAAAACAAACACCAACATCAAAAACAAACAAAACTTACTGAACAAAAAACAACTTAGAAAACAAACACAGACATCATTCATCATCTGGATACACATGACATAACAAGATCTAGCAGTCTACTAAAAGTTAAACATCTAACTTCAACACAACTTACGGAACAAGCAACAACGTACAAAACAAACACCCACATCATTCATCATCTGCATATTTGTTCACTGCCTTTTCGACAAAATAGGAAACCGTTGTTCTCCAACCATCAGCAAGCTTTTCTACATGTTCCCTTATTTCATCATTGTACCAAACCAAGTCACTCACCTTTTTTTGGCAACACAAACACGTAACATTTCCAGGATTTCTTCAGCCATTGGTGAAATTTTCTTAAAAATCAAATCTGTTAATACAAATAATGTCTAAAAACGTTATTCATATTTTTTGACCTCTCAACGTTTTGATAATAACAAAATGTAAAAACGTTTAGGATAAAAATAAATGTTTACAAATTATTAATTGTAAAATTCCATTTCTAAAATTATTGATCACTTAAGGTATGAACAAACAAATCATTAAGCATGATTAGTGATCAAGAAAATATTTTTCTCTTACCCTTCACTTTTATCCTACAAATATATTTTCTGAAAATACATATACAAAATATTTTCTAACTAAAAGAAAAGTTTTATTTAAAACTTAAAATTTGAAATTCAAATTTTCTCCCCAAAATGGAGGGTTCCATACTAGATACAACCTTCATCACAAAAAGACAAAAATAGGAGCAGAGTCTAGGGGCGGCCTCCAGATATATCTGGGACTGCGAGGACCGCCCCCAGTTACCGTTAGGATTTCCTGTCTATAAATACTGATCTGTTACCAGCAGAAAAATATTCCTCTTTGCGCGAAATTTTTCAGTCTTTTCTCTCTCTCTAAAAACTTTCTTTCTCTCACTAAATATCTTGATCACTAACACTCTTTGATCTTGTTTCAAATGATCTAATCTCTTCTTCTTATCTCCTCTCTATCAAGTGCAAGAGAAGAACATTCGTATTTGCCAAAAAACAAATCGTTAATTAGTGATCTCTCCTCTCTTCTTCTAAGTATCAAATCTCTATTGTAATTATCTTGTATTATTGTGTGATTCGGATTGTGTGTAAATCCGATTGTGTAGATCTAGTGATTGTGTATATCTTGTGAAGTGGTAGATTGGTTCTAGCTAAGATTAGGACTCGACATTTAGCTTAGTGTCGAAAAACAACGTAAGCGACGTATAAACGGTTTTCTCCACCTAAAGAGAGCTTGTTGACATAGTGAAATCTCGAGTATGATACTCGGAGAGTGAAGTAGGGCTAGAAGGTGCTTCGTAGCTGAACCACTATAAAATGTTGGCGTCTTAGTTTAATTGTATCTTTCCTTATCTTTTTATATTATTGTCGTTGTTATTTAGCTTTAGTTTAGATAGTTATATTGCTTGTTCATATTGTGGATTGGTTAAACATATAACTCAAATCTAAGTATTTTCAAAACAAACTTTTAAAACGTAAAACGAACTTGTAAACTATTCAACCCTCCTCCCCCCTTCTAGTTTCCACAATTGGTATCAGAGCCAGGTTGCTCAAGAATTTTAAAATATACTATATTTTAAAGCTTGGATCGATCTATGGATTCTGACAAATATCTAGAAGGGCAATTCATGCAAAGACCACCGCTTTTTGAAAGTGACAGTTTTATTTATTGGAAAAAGAGATTCGAGACATATGTTAAATCAAAAGATCTAGATCTTTGGCATGTTATTACCGACGGTGATTTTCAACCTATTATTTGAAATCTGGAAACCAATCTTGATGAGGTTGTCCCTTTTGATAAACAAACTGATGATCTTAAAAGAAGGCTTGCTAAAAATAATGAAGCCAAAATGGTTATTTATTATGCTTTGCCAAGAAAAGAATATGAAAGAATTTTCATGTGTAATACGGCAAAAGAAATTTGGAAAACTTTGTTAATCACCTACCAAGGTCATAAACAAGTCAAAGATAATAAGATCGACCTTTAAGTTTAACAATATAAACAATTCGTCATTTTTGACGACGAATCTATAGATAGTGCTTTTGCTAGATTTAATACTATTATCACTAGTCTTAAAGCTCTTGATGAAGGTTATTCTAGTAAGAACTACGTAAGAAAGTTTTTTAGGGCTCTACATCCTAAATGGAGAGCAAAGGTCATGGCGATTGAAGAGTCGAAAGACTTAACGTAACTATCTCTTGATGAACTTATCGGGAACCTCAAAGTTCATGAAGTGATCATGAAGAAAGATTCTGAAATAGTCAAAGCAAAAGTTAAAAGGAAATCTCTTGCTTTAAAGTCTAAGAAGGAATCTAGTGATGAGGAGTGTTCGACTTTCGGAAGTGAAGACGAAGAATACGTCATGGCGGTAAGAGACTTCAAGAAGTTCTTTAAAAGAAGTGGTAGATTCGTGATGACAAGAACGGTAAAAGTGATAGAAAATGCTTTAGATGCGGCGATCCAAATCATCTTATTGAAGAATGTCCAAAACCACCAAAAGACAAGAACCAAAAAGCGTTTGTCGAAGGTTCTTGAAGTGATAGCGGTGAAGAATGTGATGAGAATATAAAAAACAAAACGTGTCTTGTAGCTCAAGCATCAAGTGAGGTATGTTCTGAATCCTCTTACTTTAGTGATGAGAACTCGTCAATAGATGATTTGGTGTTAGATAATGAATATGATAAATTATGCAAAATGAGTCTAAAGATAATTACTAAAAACAAAAGATTATAAGCTACTAGAAATAGTTTAGAAAAAGAAATTAATATTCTAAAAGAAAAAGTGTCTACACTTGAGAAAAACAAGGGAGTTGATCTCGAATGTGTAAAATGTTATATGCTTAAAATTAAGAATGAAAAACTAAAAGAGGAAGCTCTTAAACTAACCAAGTTTGAAAAGAGCACACATTGCTTAAATGAAATGTTAAGTAATCAAAAACCCTCCGGTGATAAATTAGGTTTAGGGTTTAATTCCTTTGAAGCATCATCTAGTGAAACTAAGGAAATAAAATTTGTGAAAGCTCAGAAAAAGGCATCCTCTGATGGAGGTCCTATAAATATGGGCGGCCCGCAAAATGTTCAGGCGGCCCCCAAAGCAATTATGGGACCTCCGCCAGTTGGTACACCTGGATCTGAGAAAAGTGTGTCTTTTCAAAAATCTATTTTAGGTCCTAGACCAAAACACATAATAGTAATAAATATCAAAGTTCCCGTTGCTAGTGACAACGAAGTTAAACAATTTTATAAGCCATTGTCAAAACCCGGAGTTGGATTTTCAAAATCAAATTTTAGATCAAAAACTCCACCACCTAGAAGGGTCAATAATTACCATTTTCGTGCTAAAACACCACAACAAAAAAGGAACGTTGGTCGACAAAACCAACTTTATGGCTTTCCCGTAACTTGGAACAACTTTCCACATCAAAGTTACATGCCATGGGAAATGTGTCTTCCATTTCTACATCTCAACCAATTGCATCAAATGCAAGGGATGTTTAGTACTAACAACTTTGGACCCATGAGATATTAGGGACCAAATATTTGAGTCATTGTACTATATAAATAGATATGCATTGGAGTCGACTTGGAACCCGACGAATGGATTAAAGATAGTGGATGCTCTAAACACATGTCGGGTAACCGAAAGCTCTTTTCCACTTATAAGGCATACAATGGAGGTAACGTCATTTTTGTTAGTAATCTTAGCGGTAACATCATTGGCAAAGGTACAATTTCTAATGACTCTCTCAAAATAGATAATGTAGAACATGTTGATAACTTAGGATTTAACTTGCTAAGTATAGGACAAATATGTGATAATAAGTGTAGAGTAACTTTCTCTGAACATGATAGTGAAATTACTAAGGACGATAAAGTCATAGGTAGAGGTATTAGGAAGAAAGGCTTATATGTGATGAAATTAGGAAATAAGGCAAATGATTAAATTTGTCTAGCAATGATTGATGAGAATTCCACATTGTGGCATAGGAGATTAGGTCACGCTAATATGCGTCTCATTCAATCGTTAGCATCTAAGGAACTAGTTAGAAACTTACCTAAGCTTAAGTTTGATCAACACTTTTGTGATGCTTGCAAAATTGGAAAGCAAGCTCACGCTAGTCACAAAGCTAAGAATATATTCTCAACGACTAGATGCTTAGAACTTCTCCATATCGATCTCTTCGGTCCTTCCGCCGTACGGAGTTACGGAGGAAATCGTTACACCTTAGTCATAGTAGATGACTACTCTAGGTATACTTGGACTAGATTCCTTAAGGACAAAATCGAGCATTCGATCAATTCGAAATATTTAGTAAGAAAATTCAAAACCAACTAGGATGTACAATAGTGTCAATAAGAACCGACCACGGTAGAGAATTTGATAATGAGGTGCAATTTGGAGAATTTTGTAATACTAATGGTATTACACATAACTTCTCGGCTCCACACACTCCTCAATCAAATGGCGTGGTTAAAAGAAAAAATAGGAAACTTCAAGAAATGAGTAGGACTATGTTGAATGAGAAATCGTTACCATAAAAGTTTTGGTGTAACGCCGTAGATACTTCAACATACATTCTTAACCGAATCCTAATTAGAGTCATCTTAGGAAAAACACCTTATGAAATCTTGAGAGGTAGGAAACCTACTCTTGATTATTTTAGAGTGTTTGGAAGCAAGTGCTTCATTTTAAACACCAAAGACTACCTTACCAAGTTTGACCCAAAGTCATATGAAGGTGTCTTTTTAGGTTATTCCCAAAATAGTAAAGTCTACATCATCCTTAATAAACACATTAGGAAAATCAAAGAATCACTCAACGTGACATTCGATGAAACTCCTCCACCCTCTAAGACATCACCCTTGGTGGATGATGACTTAGATGAAGAAGAAGCAATTAGGGCAACCGAAAAGAAAAACCTAGAAAATGTTGTCGAGGATGAAACACTAGAAATTGATGAAATAGTCAATATTAAGGAATCTATAAACCATCCATTAGAAAACGTCATAGGAAACCTTAATCAAAGAACCCTTAGGTCACAAGCCCAAAACCAAAGTAACTTCTTTTGTTTTATATCCACTATAGAACCTAAGAATGTGAATAAAGCCTTAGGAGATAAAAGTTGGATAGTCACCATCCAAAAAGAATTAAATCAATTCATTGCTAACGATGTTTAGGATTTAGTTCCACAACCTAGGAATATGACAATCATAGGAACTAAGTGAGTGTTTAGAAATAAATTAGACGAGAACGGTGTTGTTTCTCGAAATAAGGCTAGGTTAGTGGCTCAAGTCTATAATCAACAAGAGGGCATCGATTATGATGAAACTTATGCCCCAGTTGCTAGACTTGAGTCTATTAGGATATTATTAGCTTATGCTTGTGCTTTAGATTTTAAACTATTCCAAATGGATATAAAAAGTGCATTCCTGAATGGTTTTATCAATAAGGAGGTATACGTGGCACAACCTCCAGGATTAATTGATTTTGAGAAACCGGATCATGTTTATAAACTAAAAAAAGCTTTATATGGTCTTAAACAAGCACCCAAAGCTTGGTATGATAGACTAAAAGTTTTCCTTGTTAAACAAGTATATAAAATGGGAATGGTAGATAACACTCTTTTTACTAAGAAGAAAAGTTCAAATCTCATCATCGTTCAAATATATGTCGATGACATTATATTCGGTTTGACTTGTCAAGACATGTGTGATGAATTTGCCAAAATCATGCATGACGAGTTCGAGATGAGCATGATGGGTGAACTTAACTTCTTCCTTGGATTACAAATAAAACAAATGGAAGATGGCATTTCTTTAATCAATCTAAGTATATTAAAGATATACTTAAGAAATTTGGTTTAGAAGATTCTAAACCAATGAAAACCCCCATGCCCTTCGATACTAAACTCACGAAAGACGAAGAGTATGAGTCGGTAGATAGTACCAAGTATCGAGGCATGATAGGTAGTTTATTATACCTAATGGCAAGTAGGCCCGATATCATGTTTAATGTATGCATTTGTGCCCGCTTCTAAGAGGCTCCCAAAACCTCTCACCTTGAAGCGGTTAAGTGTATCTTCCGATACATTAAAGGCACTACGCACTTAGGATTATGGTACCCTAAGGGGACCGGCATAGAAACCGTAGTATATGCCGACTCTGATCATGCGGGAGATTATGTGGACTGAAAGAGCACTAGCGGTATTTGTACGTTCGTGGGATGTTGTTTGACATCTTGGTTCTCGAAGAAACAAACCGCTCTTGCTATATCCACTACCGAAGCAGAATACGTAAGCGCCGAAAAGGCATGTCAACAAGCACTATGGATGAAACAAACTCTCATCGACTATGACGTACCACTCGACGACGTTCCAATCATGTGCGACAACAAAGGCGCGATTGACTTTAGTAAAACCCTGGTGCAACATTCTCGTACTAAACACATCGAAATATGTCACCACTTTCTTCGTGATAATGTCCAGAAAGGACATATCTCAATCGAAAAAGTGCCGTCTGTCGACAATATTGTCGACATCCTTACTAAACCCCTTAAACGTGAATCGTTTAACTATCTACGTCTTGGTTTAGGAATGATGGAACACATTCCATAAATCATATTAGTCCACTTCTTCTTCTTCTGTCTCAATTCTAGTCCGTGTTCTATTCCGTGTCGTGACAACTTAAATACTTCATCCGAAGTACCTTAAGCATTTTTGTTGATAGAAATAATGCCTAAAAACATTATTAATATTTTTCGACCTCTCTACGTTTTGATAATCACAAAATATAAAAACGATTAATGAAAAATTATTCGCAAACAAATAATTAGTAGTAAATTTCCATTTCGAAAATTAAATCACTTAAAGGTATGAATAAATAAATGCTTAATGCATTTTATGATCAGAGGAATTTTTATTTAAACCTCACATTTTTTATAAAATGTTACAAACATTTTTATATCTTTTACAAAACATTTTTAAATTTAAAAGAAATGTTTTATTCTAATAAATATTTTGAATTCAAATTTTCTACCTAAAAACGGCTAGAAATGTTCCAGAAAACACCTCAACTGAAAAAGACAAAAAAATAAGCATCTGAGGCTAGGCGGCCCCCTTAATTATAAGGGCGGTCCCCTTAATAATTAAGGGGACCGGCACCCTATTTAAGGGGACCGCCCAGACAAAAAGGCAGATCAGTTTTCCTATAAATATTGGACTATTCCCCACTGATTTTCTCACCTTTTGCACACACTTTCCTCTTGTTTCAAATCAGTTTATACTCTCCTTTTTTTCTTTTGATCATTTAATCATAAAGCTTTGATTTCTAAGTGATCCAAGCTTTGATCATCAAGTGCAAGAGAAGAATACTTCTTATCATCAAGTGAAGAAGTATTATAGTTTAAAGTGTGTCCTTGCAACCTTGTTGCAATTGTATTGTATCTTGTAAATCTTTTGTGTATATTGTGAAGGTGTGTATCATAGTTGTGTATATTAAGTAGATTGTGGTGATCATTGTAAGTATAGTTAGATCGGGATGATCTTAGTTAGTAGTGTTAGATTAGTGTGATCAAGGTAGTGCTTAGTTTAAGTGAAGTTGTGAAGAGGAGTGAAGAAAAGTTGTGAAAGGTAGAGAAGTTGTGAAGTGAAGTGAAGTCGTAAAGTGAAGAAAAAGGTGTGTGGTGAAACTAAGTAGTGAATTGTTGTGAAGTAGTGTGGTTAGTTGTGATAGATTGGTTCTAGCTAGGATTAAAACTCGACATTTCGCTTAGTGTCGGAAATTGGTGTAAGCTAAGTTGTGTACGGTTTTCTCCGCCTAAAGGGAGCTTGTTGACATAGTGAAGAAAACTCTCGAGTTTGGTACTCGGGGAGTAGAGTAGGGCGAAGAGGTGCTTCGTTAACGAACCACTATAAATCCTCGTGTTGTGGTTTGATCTTTCCATCTCTTATCTCTTATCTTGCATACTTATTTTATATCTTGTCATTACTTATTTGATTAGTTAAATTGTTCATATTGTGCACATTGTGAATTCACATAAAGACGAATCTAAGTTTTTGTAATCAAACTAAACATTAAATTAAAAAGAGGTAAACTATTCAACCCCCTTCTAGTTTTCCACAATTTTTAATTCGCGAAATACAAATTAAAACATCACTCCTCTTTGTAAAATTTTCGTCAAAACTAAGTCCAAAATTTTTTGTTAAGGGCGGCCCCCATATCCTCGGCGGCCCCCAATATATTTGGGACCACCTGACAATACAGGACCGCCAACAGCATGACACCATATTTCACACTTAGTTAAAAATTTCTCTAAACACAAAACCAAACACACCCCCTCTCTGCTGCAAGCGATGAAAACGAACAAAACAACCCAAAAACTCAAAATCAACCATCAAAACTTATATTGAAGATCTAATCAACACCAGTAATCACTCCTAACATCTTAAAGATCATCAATTGTAAGTCATTTCATCTAATTTCTTTCAATTTGAGTCTAGGGTTCATGATGAACACTAAAAATTAAGATTGGGGATTTTTTTATTTTTCTTTCAATTTGGTACAATTAGGACTACTAGATTACAATGTTTAACTAATATGCTTCCTGTAGACATAGGATTTGCCTACATTAGTGAGTTTATGAAAAAAAATTGATTTCGAACCAAAACCCCAATTTTATATTAAAATCACTCAAGTTAGGAACATAATAAAATTGTCGTTATGCATTGTTAATACAACCCAAAAAAGTTTTTGAATGCATGCATAACGATCTCATGAACAAAATTCGAGATACATTATTCATATGTATTTTTCGACTTGTTTGGATGAGCAAAATAAAAATTAAGGAGCGTTTGGATTAACTCTTAGGATTTTATTTCTAGGTCGAGTTAATCGTTATTCCACATTTGTCACATCTAGGCACACACTAAACACATGTTCAAAACAAACAACAATACATGTATAAAATAATAAAACATCATTTTTGTTGTCTTCATTTTTTTAGGTGACAATGCCTCGAATCACCAGTTTAGATCACCAAAATACTCGCAACTACATCCCACACATATCAAACGAATTTAACCAACCACTACCAAACACCATTGCAAACCTTGAAAAATGATATTTTCATGAGGGTAGGGTTGTTAGTCAAAATTTTGAAAACATGAGTCATATCCGTGCCAAGTTTGAGTCAATTTGTTTTGATTGTTTGTTAAATATTAACGAACAAATTGTTCCTCGTTTTGTTCCCGAGTTTTATAGTCAACTTACTTTTAACTATAACTCTGAGGGTCATTTTGTAGTCAACATTGTCATTCAAAGCAAGTCATTCTCTCTCACTCTTCAAGAGTTTGGTCAAATCTTAAAAATCCCTTTCAAAGGTCATGTATCATACACTGACATGTGGTTACTCGACTACTTGTCACTAAGCGCTCCTAGTAAAGGTCGTTATAAAACCACTCCTCCTTCTCCACGTGTCATCAAGTCTTTTATTCAAATTCTACGACAAAGTCAAGTCACTCGTACCAAAAACAAGAAAACCATTGTTGTAGATAAAAATGAAATTTTAACCCGCGAAATTCAACCTCATATGAAACCATGGGTTGACATCATTCGTGAAAATGCTATTTGTCTAGGAGGTCATAAGGATCATGTCTTCGCGTGTCTTTGTCATATGCTTTATTGCATCGAATCTTCAACTCCATACAATCTAGCATTTTTCATTCTCAAACGAATGGAAAAGACTCGAAACAAACCTAAGGAACTCTTGCCTTATGGAATGCTTTTGACTAGATTGTTCAAACATGTTGTGTCCGTCTTTCTGGAGTTAGTAATTGATCACTACCTCTCACATGATCGAGTCATGCATCCCTTCGCTCTATATTATGAGCGAAAGACGCGATCGGATCATGGCAAGAAAAGACCTCGTGAATCAAATGCTAGCTCCTCTTCTACCACTCAAAAACATCCATCCTCATCTCTTCCGTTAGATGCCATTGTTGACAAAAATGATGAAGAATCATTTCACTCCAACTCTTCCTCTCCTTCTCAAAATATTTCTTCCTCAGTTCCATATGTTGTATCTTTATAGAGACTCCGTCAAACCTTCCTCATGAAAGTCAACACTTGAACACCTATCTTTTAGAAACTATAAACATCCAAACTCAACAACGAGATGATCACCGGAAAGGGTTAAGGTAAATCAGAAAAGCTCTCAAGGATATGATGAGTGAAGCACGGAAGTGAACTTATGTGCTGGATTATAAAGTTTAACTTTATTATTTTATCTATATTGTCTAATACATTTTGCTTTAGACTTTATTTTATCCACTAAATAGGACTAAGAATGATGAATGACGATTTTACATGACTTGGATGATCTCTTCAATTTTATCATCCTATCATCTATCTATGTGGATTGTTTTTAAGAGATTATAACATGTGTATAATATTGCTATATGTTGATTGATTTGCATCTTAGTTGTTGGGAATTAAAAGTCTTTACACTTAGTACTGCCAAGAGTAAAAGTTTGTATTGCTCAGATTATAACTACCAGTACTAACTGATTAGTACTGCTAGTGTAAAAGTTAGTACTGCTAGTACTAACTTAAAACTGCTAAAGAGAACTTAATACTGCTAAAGACTTAAGACTGCCAGAAGAAGATAATGACTGCATGAAGATAAAGACGCGTGAAGAGATATGTATGGACTTATTCAAAGTATGTATCTTATAAAGTTTAAAAGATATGCATATGATTAGAATTATAGAAGATCTTGAGTATCTTCAAAGATTTGTAGTTATCTTGAAAAGGACTCCTTGGTGTATAAAAGGAGATCCTATGTTATGGTTATCAACATATATATTTATAGGGTTGCATGCATAGCTTCAAGGTTGTAAACCCTAGTACTAGACAGAGTACTTGTATTATTTAATATTAAAGCTTTTTGGTTATATCATTGTTCATTCAAGTTTACTATTTTATTTATATTTCTTCTATGTATTAAAGAGTAGATTTCGCATACTCTTTAGTATTCACAAAGTTTCTACCATTGTTGTTTTGGATTTATCAAAAATAACATAATCTTTACAAGCTAAAGAATAAATCTTGAGTTGGGATCAACAAGTGGTATCAGAGCTTGTGTTCTGAAACTTTAATCTAGAAGAAACAGACAAGAAGAACTCTTTATTTACTCAAAGATATGGATCTAGAAACTGCCCAAACCAATGCTACTGCAAAGTTTCTCATTCTCAAACAAGGTGAATATGAGATGTGGAGACTAAGAATAGAGCAATACTTTCAAGTTCAAGACTATGCTCTATGGGTTGTCATAGAGAATGGCAACTCTTTTAAACCAACAGCACAAACAACAGTAAATGCTAATGGTACTTCTACTTCAATGATACCAGGTCCTGTTACTACTGAAGAGAAGGCCTAAAAGAAGAATGATATAAAAGCAAGAAGTATGTTGCTGATGGCACTTCCCAATGAACATCAACTGACATTCAATCAATACAGGGATGCCAAGACTTTGTTTGATGCCATACAAACAAGATTTGGTGGTAATGATGCCACAACGAAGACTCAAAAGACACTTCTGAAGCAGTTGTATGAGAACTTCAATGCTCCAAGCACAGAGTCACTTGACTCTATTTTTAACAGGCTTTAGAAAATTGTTAGCCAGTTGGCTATCTTGGGTGAAAACATCTCTCAAGAAGATCTCAACTTAAAATTTTTGAGAAGTCTGCCTTTTGAATGGAACCACTCATGTAGTGGTCTGGAGGAATAAATTAGATCTTGACACAATGAGCTTTGATGATCTCTACAACAACTTCAAGATTGTTGAACAAGATGTCAAAAGAACTGTAACATCAAGCTCAAACTCAAACTCAAGCTCTCAGAATATGGCCTTTGTGTCATCTCCTAGCAGTACCAATAAAGTTAAAACTGCCAATGTTCAAGTTAGTACTGCTAACTCTCCTCTTAGTACTGCTGATACTCCAGATAGTACTGCTAACTTAAGTGATGCCGTTGTCTATGCGTTTTTGGCAAATTAACCAAACGAGTCTCAACTTGTTCATGAAGACCTTGAACAAATTCATGAAGATGACCTAGAAGAAATAGATTTGAAGTGGCAGTTAGCTTTACTAAGCATGAGAGCAAGAAGGTATTTCTAGAGAACTGGTAAGAAGATCACTATCAATGGGAGTGATACTGCTGGATATGATAAGTCCAAGGTAGTATGTTTCAACTGTCATAAGATAGGACATTTTGCAAGGGAATGCAGAAGTCCTAGGAATCAAGATAATAGGAACATGAATCAAGATAGCTCAAAAAGGACTGTCAATGTGGAAGAAACTTCTTCTAAAGCTATGGTGGTTATTGATAGAGCTGGTTTTGATTGGAGATTTATGGCAGATAAGGAAGTACCTACCAACATGGCTCTTATGGCTTTCTCAGACTCAGAGGTATATAATGACAAAACTTGTACTAACACCTGTCTTAAAAGCTTTGAAACTCTTAAAACTCAATATGATAATTTAAGAATAGAATTTAATAAATCCGAGTTTAATCTAGCTACCTATAAAAGAGGTTTAGCATCTGTAGAAGAACAACTTGTCTTTTACAAGAAAAATGAGGTTATGTTTTGTGACCAAATTGTTGTTTTAAAAAGAGATACCTCATTTAAAGACCCAAAAATCAATGCTCTTAAAAGTGAGATAGAGAAGCTTAAGAAAAAAAAAGAGCAATCAGATTAAAATTGACAAATTTGAAAATGATTCTAAGAGCTTAGATAAATTAATAAGGAGTCAAATATCTGATAACAGTAGAAAAGGTGTGGGGTTTGTAAGCTATAATGTTGTTCCACCTCCGCCTACAGGCTTATTTGCACCCCTAACTATTGATTTGTCCAACTCTGGTCTTTAGGAGTTCCAACAACCTGGGTTTGAAGGATATGGACCTAAGGCCAGTAAGAGTGTCTATAAAGATACCTCTAATGAGGTTAAGAAAACTCATGATACCCCATTGGGTGAGAAGTTAGTGTCAGAAAAAGAGAAGCAAACTGTTTTTCCTACTAAGATAGAATCTACTAAACAACAAGAAAAATCAGCTAGGAAACTAGTTAAGTATGCAAAGATGTACAGATCACAAAAACCTAGGAGGGATCAAAGAAACTGGAATAATCTTAAATCTCAACAGCTAGGAGGTGATTTTGTGATGTATAATAAAGCATGTTTTGTCTATGGAAGCTTTGACCGTGTGCAGGCTCACTGCAATTACCATCAAAGGGAAGGGATTGTAAATGGGAATAATTATACAAGGGTGAAGTATAACAATTCTGCTAAAAAGGCTCATCCTAACTCTCACAGGAACATGACTCCCATAGCAGTTTTAATGAAAACTGACCTAAAACCACTTAATACTGCTAGGCCTGTTAATATTGCTCATCCCAAAACTACAGTTTATAGTGTTAGTCCAATGTCATGTTTTTCAAAATTAGCACAATCAACTGTAAAGAGGCCCTCTCAATCAAGAACAGAATTAACTAACAAAAACTTTAACCAAAAAGTTAATATTGCTAAGGAAAAAGTTTATACTGCTAAGCCAAAAGCAGTTAATACTACTAGGCCAACTTCAACAATAGTTAATGTTGTCAAGGCAAATCAGGTTAATGCTGTTAAGGTCTTAGCATGTTGGGTTTAGAGACCTACCAAACTTAACAGTCCATCAATTACTTTTAAGAGATAAAATTATATTGATGCACGAGGCAGATCCAAGTCAGTGATGGCTTGGGTCCCAATTTTAAAACTGGTAGTCTAAATATTAATGTTGTTAGTCCAACAGTTATTACTACAAGGTCAAATCGCTCTCAAAATGTATCTGACATGTTTTCTTTGGGAAGAAGTGCTACACTTGAAGCCACACATGCTGATTTATTTGGTGATGAAACAGAAATGGATATAAGCAACCTTACTACCTCATATCAAGTTCCTACTACTCCAAATACAAGAATCTATAAAGATCATTCACTTGATCATGTGATTGATGGTATACAATCTGGTGTACAGACAAGGGGAATGACAAAGAATACAAATGAACACGGGTTCATTAGTGCTGTTTATAAAGGGAAAACTCATGAAGACCTTCATACTTGTCTGTTTGCTTATTTCCTATCCCAGGAAGAACCAAAAAGAATTGCCAAAGCTCTATGTGATCCAGCTTGGTTAGAAGTAATGCAGGAGGAGCTTTTATAGTTTAAACTATAAAATGTTTGGATACTAATGGATTTGCCTAAAGGTAAGAGACCTATTGGTACAAAATGGATATTCAAGAACAAGAAAGATGAGAGAGGCATAGTAACAAGGAACAAAGCAAGCACAGTTTCCCAGGGATATACTCAAGAGGAAGGTATAGATTATGATGAAGTTTTTGCTCCTGTGGCTAGAATTGAGGCAATAAGGCTGTTCTTAGCTTATGCTTCCTTTATGGGCTTCATGGTATATCAGATGGATGTGAAGAGTGCTTTCCTTTATGGTACAATTGAAGAGGTATGTATGTCAACCTCCAGGATTTGAAGATCCTAACTATCCTGACAAAGTTTACAAGGTGCTGAAAGCACTGTATGGTTTGCATCAAGCTCCAAGAGCCTGGTATGGAACTTTGGCCAAGTATTTATTGGTCAATGGGTTTCAAAGAGGAAAGATAGATTAGACCTTATTTATCAAGAAGCAAAAAGGAGATATTTTGCTTGTACAGGTCTATGTTGATGACATTATCTTTGGCTCTACAAACAAGGAGTTGTGTAGTGAATTTGAAAAACTGATGCATGACAAGTTTTGGATGAGTTCTGTGGGAGAACTCAAATTCTTCTTAGGTTTGCAAGTGAAGCAAAGAGAAGATGGGATATTTATCAGTCAGGATAAATATGTAGCTGAGATATTAAGGAAGTTTGGTTTCACATATGTCAGGACAGATAGCACCCCAATGGATACAGAAAAGCCTCTGCTCATGGACTCAGATGGTGATGATGTTGATGTTTATCTCTACAGATCAATGATTGGATCATTGATGTATCTTATATCATCTAGACCAGACATTATGTTTGCAGTATGTGAATGTGCCAGATTCCAAGTTACACCTAAAGTTTCACACTCACATGATGTGAAAAGGATTTTCAAGTATCTAAAAGGCCAACCTAGACTGGGCCTTTGGTATCTTAGAAATTCTCCCTTTGATCTGGTGGCATATTCTGATAGTGACTATGTTGGACCAAGCTTAGATAGGAAATCAACAACAGGAGGTTGTCAGTTCCTAGGGTGCAGATTGATATCATGGCAGTGCAAGAAGCAAACTGTGGTTGCCACCTCCTCTACTGAAGCTGAATATGTGGCTGCTGCTAGTTGTTGTGGGCAAGTACTCTGGATTCAGAATTAAATACTAGATTATGAGTATAATTTTATGTACTCCATGATTAATATTGACAATAACAGTACTATATGTATTGTTAAGAATCCTGTTTTACATACTAAAACAAAACACATTGACATTAGATATCATTTTATAAGAGACTGATATGATAAAAAGTTAATTCAAGTGGTTAAAATCCACACAGATCATAATTTTATAGACTTACTTACAAAAGCTTTAGATGTTGGAAGGTTTCAGTACTTAGTTGCAAGTATTGCTGATTAATGATAGAGAGGTCTTAAGGATAACTTGACAAGGGTTAATACTAAGTTTACATCTGATTTGGGAAGTCTTTTAAAAATATTTTTCTTGAAATCAAACCTATGTCTGCTAGTGAGCCTAATGAAGCATCTGGGCATAGGCTATACTAAAGGAATTGATGGAACGTGTACAAAACTGTCTCGATTGGTAAGGAAAAGAAAAGAGATATGTTGTGAGTTCAAAAAAAACAGAAAGAGAGATGTGTGAAACAAAAACAAAAATGAGTGTTTCAGTGAGAAAAAGAATTGAGAGATATAGTGAGCTGAAAAACAGAAAGAGAGCTGTGTGATATAAAAACAGAAAGAGTGAATTGGTGAGAAAAATAATTGGGAGATATAGTGAGCTGAAAAACAGAAAGAGAGTTGTGTGATATAAAAACAGAAAGAGTGAATTGATGAGAAAAAGAATTGAGAGAAATGGTGAGAATAAAAACAGAAAGAGGGCTTGTGAGACTCATGATTTTTTATGGAAATTCTTTTTGAACGACATTAAAGTAAAAACTGGTATCTCCAAAGTTAGTACTGCTGGGCATTACTTAGTACTGCTATGCATTACTTCGTACTGCTATGCATTACTTAGTACTGCTGGACATAACTTAGTACTGCTAGGCTAAATTTTAATACTGCTAGAAGACTGTTAGTACTCTTTGGGGTATAATAGAATTTCCTTAATTAAATATAGCCGTTGAGATATTTCCGCCAACTACTTCGCTTATAGGTTCCCTTAATTTGGATAATTCTTGATCTTTCTGTAAATCCTTCGATTGCTTCAAGATAAGAACAACTTTTATTCAAGTCGGTCAAATCAAAACCTTAAGCGTACCCTATATTATCTCAGTTGACTCTACCAGACACTCATACTCTCATAGACGATCATAACCCAGCACACTAATCAACTCTTCCTACTCAACAATGGCAAATTTGGAATTCTGTGACACGCACAACATGGTTGCTTACTTACAAAAGTCTGAAGGAAGTGAAGGTTTTCATCAGATTATGGATTTTCTAAATACATGTCACATTAAGTATGCTCTCATTGAAAATCCTACTATCTATGTTTCTCTCATAGAACAATTTAGTAGCAATATAGCAACTGCTATCATTTGCTTGGCCATAAACAGAACCTTTAATTTTTCCAAATTGATTTTTGATGGCATGGTGAAAAACCTGGAAAGTAAGTCTAAATTTTTTATGTATCCAAGATTTATACAAATCTTTTTGAACAAGCAAAAGAGACTGCTTCTACCTCACCAAAGAACCTATATTGCTCCTTCCCTTACCCAAAAACTGTTTAGCAATATGAAGAGGGCTTCAAAGGGATATACTAGGGTGGACACTCCATTGTTTCAAACAATGCTTGTTCAGGGTTAGATATTATAAGGTGAAGTATCAACAATCCCAGTTGAGTCCCATCACACACCTACAGTTGCTCTATCAACCTTACAACCACATCATTCACCAACACTTAGGGATTTTATCAGATAGGAAACTAAGGTTCCTCAGCCTAGTTCTCCTACTTAGACCCATGTAGCCAATAAGGCTGTATCTACAGGTGTAGACGACATACATGGAGGGGTTGCCACTACTGTCTCTGGCTTAGAAGCAGGACAGGGCAGTGGTAACATACATAAGACCCCTACCATGCCCTATGATTCACCTCTCCTAAGAGTTCACACACTTGGAAGTGATGAGGGCAGAATGCAACCTAATGAATTGATGGAGTTGGTTACAAAATTGTTAGACAGAGTTGCAGTTTTAAAGAATGACTTGAAGCAGACAAAGAAAACCTATGGTGCTGCTTTTACCAAACTTATCAAAAAGGTCAAGACTTTAGAGAAAACTATCAAGTCAAGCAAAGCTAGAAGAAGAACTTAATTTGTTGTATTTGATGACGAGGAAGAGGATTCTTTCAATCAGGGGAGGAAATTGCTAAAATTGATAAAGACCTTGATATTTCCTTGGTACAACAGATGGTTCATCACGATGCACAGACTCAGGGGAGGCAAGAGTATGATTTGGAACCTAATTTTGAGTTTACTGCTCCTGAAGAGGTTTATACTGCTGAGCCGGATATTAATACTGCTAATGTACCAGTTAGTACTGCTAGTGCAGAAGTTAGTACTGCTGCTGAAAGTTTAGTATACATCAGAAGGAGTGCAGCAAAGAGAAAAGACAAGGGTAAAGCTATAATGGAGGAATGTGAGCCTACACAGACCAAGACTAAAATACAGCAAGAACAAGAAAGGCTTGGTTTTGAAGAAGCTCAAAGATTACAAGAATAATTTGATGAAGAAGAAAGGCAAAGGATTGCTAGTGTTTATGAAGAAGCAAGTACTTTCAAACCTGAAGAATGGGATAACATACAAGCTCAAATTGAAGCTAATGAAGAGCTAGCTGACAAGTTACAAGCACAAGAAAGAGAAAGATACTCTGAAGCTGACAAAGCAAAATTGCTTGTAGAGCTTATAAATGAAAGAAAGAGACAATTTTCCCAACAAAGAGCTCAATAAAGGAGGAACAGACCTCTCACACAGGCTCAACAAAGGTCTTATATGTGTAACTATATCAAGCATATGGGAAGGCATACACTACAGCTGTTGAGAGGATACTCTTTTAATGAAATCAAAGTTCTATTTGAAGCAACAGTAAAGAGGGTAAATACTTTTACCCCAAAGGAGAGTGATAATACAGTTCCTAAAGTTATAGCTGGAAGTTCAAAGAGAAGTGCAGAAGAAGAACTTGGTGAAGAAAGTTCAAAGAGACAAAAGATATGAGAAGGATCAGAACCAGCTGAAGAATCAAAAGATAAAGAATCAGATGAACTGTCTCAAGAACAATTACAACAGTTAATAATCATAGTTCAAGAAGAAAGGATGAATGTTGAAGCCCTACAAACCAAATACCCAATCATTGACTGGAAGGTTTACATTAAAGATTCAAGAAAATACTAGAAAATTATCAGAGTAGGTGATCATACAGAGGTATATCAATTCTTTGAAGATATGCTAAAGAATTTTAACAGAGATGATCTAGTGAAACTTTGGGATTTGGTTAGAGAAAGATTCAGTTCAACAGAACCTACTAATGACAAAGAAAGAGCATTATGGGTTGAATTGAAGAGGTTGTTTGAACCTGATACTGATGACCTTTTGGAACTTCAGAGATATATGCATGATCCATTAACATAGAGGTTATATGATACATGTGGTGTTCATCATGTGTCTACAAAGACAGGATTAGATATTTTCATGCTGGTTGAGAAAGATTATCTATTGACAAGAGGACTTCCAATGTTGATGTTGGTTAACAAGCTGCAAGTGGATCAACATTCAGAGATGGCAGATGAGCTTTTAAGGAAAATCTTCATACTAGCAAACAGACTAAGGCATTAAAGTGTTTGAAAGAATCCTCTTAGAGCCTAAAGTTTTAATTCAGAGAAACTTGATGATTTGGAGGTAAATCACAAGTTTAGATGAGGATTGTTGGGAATTAAAAGTCTTTACACTTAGTACTGCCAAGAGTAAAAGTTTGTACTGCTCAGATTATAACTACCAGTACTAACTGATTAGTACTGCTAGTGTAAAAGTTAGTATTGCCAATACTAACTTAATACTGCTGAAGAGAACTTAATATTGCTAAAGACTTAAGACTGCCAGAAGAAGATAATGACTGCATAAAGATAAAGACATGTGAAGAGATATGTATGGACTTATTCAAAGTGTATATCTTATAAAGTTTAAAAGATATGTATATGATTAGAATTATAGAAGATCTTGAGTGTCTTCAAAGATTTGTAGTTATCTTGTAAAGGACTCCTTGGTGTATAAAAGGAGATCCTAGGTTATGGTTATCAACATATATATTCATAGAGTTGCATGCATAGCTAAAGGTTGTAAACCCTAGTACTAGACAGAGTACTCATATTATTTAATAATAAAGCTTTTTGGTTATATCATTGTTCATTCAAGTTTACTGTTTCATTGATATTTCTTCTAAGTATTAAAGAGTAGATTCCGCATACTCTTTAGTATTCACAAAGTTTCTACCATTGTTGTTTTGGATTTATCCAAAATAACATAATCTTTACAAGCTAAAGAATAGATCTTGAGTAGGGATCAACATTAGTGTAGCAACATATATTATTGCTTAAATTAGTTTATTCTTGAATTTGGTAAATGCTAAAAACACTGGACTTAAGAAAGAGAAAAACTAGAAAAAAAAAATCCAGAAAACGGCCCTCATAAATACTAGGAGGCCCCCTAATATATTTGAGACCGCCTGATGATATGGGACGGCCAACAGGGGGAACGAAATTTTTGAGTTTGCCTCATTTTCTTTACCTTTGACTCTCCTACCTATAGCCTTAAGCTGGCACTTCCTTATTTAGCTAAAACCATATTTTGCATCTTCTTCTATCCATACCATGCTTTGCCATTCTATCACATCTTTTCCATTATTTAAATCACCCAACTCTCATACTTCACCACCATCTTTATCTTCCTCTCCTCCATCATCAATGTCTTGCTCAAACCATCATTCCAACTTCTCTAGAAAACCAAGAATGTCGGTAAGACAAGTGTGGAAGCGCAAGACATCCACTCCAAAGTCATCATCTACTTTCCAAAATGAATCACCTCCATTTCCTTCACAAATCCATCATCAATCTCCTTCACCACCATCCTATAACTCTTTAAGAGATCAAATGATCAACCCACTACAATATCTCCATTATTCTTTATACACAAAATAACCCATCCAATGCCTACACCCATGCACCACCTTCACCACCTCTACAACCAATCTACCCACATTCTCATGGTCAAGTTGAATTTCACTCAAGTTTTTGTCATTGTTGCTAATATTTTAGAAACCAATTCCACTCCTTGAGAAATGAAATCAACTTCATTCACTTTCTTCTCACCCGTCTCATACCTCAAACTCCCACTCCTTCTAACCATGCTTCACCAACTCAACCCTTTTCTCTCTTTAGTTAATCATTCTCACATGATTAATCTACCTTAATAATCGACCATCCATCTTTTGATTATGACATCTACTATGATTCAAGAATCTACTAGTCTAAGCTCTATGCCTTAATATGTTTTTATTTTATCTTGTAATCGTATTAATCTATTATGTGTTGACTGAAATTACTTTGTGGTTGAATTGCATGTATTGCTATGGTTAAAAAATATTTGTCTTGCACTTGTACCTCTAACTTTGTTTTGTAGCAAACAATATTCGTAAGATCGATCCTTTGGTGCCCCGAACAAGGGGGAGCATACATCAAGGGGGAGTCTTAATATCGTCGATTTCTTTTTTTCCTTAACAATTCAACGATCATCCTTTTTTAATTCGACAAAAAGGGGGAGAAATAGAACAAAACTCATTAATAATTTGAATCCTTTAATTTTATATAAAAAGAGTTTATATTTTGTCATCATCAAAAAAGGAAGATTGTTAATACAAATAATGTCTAAAAATATTATTTATATTCTTTGACCTCTCAACGTTTTGATAAAAACAAAATGTAAAAACGTTTACGATAAAAATAAACATTTACAAATTATTAATTGTAAAATTCTATTTCTAATATTAGTGATCACTTAAGGTATGGACAAACAAATAATTAAGCATGATCAGTGATCAAGAAAATATTTTTCTCTTAACCATCACTTTTATTCTACAAAAGTATTTTCTCAAAAATACATATACAAAATATTTTCTAATTAAAAGAAATTTTTTATTTAAAACTTAAAATTTGAAATTCAAATTTTCTCTTCAAAATGAAAGGTTTCATACCAGATACAACCTTTATCACAAAAAGACAAAAACAGGAACGGAGTCTAGGGGCGGCCCTCAGATATATCTAGGACCGCCAGGACCGCCCCCAGTTACCGTTGGGATTTCCTGTCTATAAATACTGATCCATTCCCAGAAGAAAAACATTCCTCTTTGCATGAATTTATTCAGTCTTTTCTCTCTCTCTAAAAGCCTTCTTTCTCTCACTAAATATTTTGATCACTAACACTCTTTGATCTTGTTTCAAGTGATCTAATCTATTATTCTCATCTCCTCTCTATCAAGTGCAAGAGAAGAACATTCGTATTCGTCAAGAAACGAATTGTTAATTAGTGATCTCTCCTCTCTTCTTGTAAGTACCAAATCTCTATTGTAATTATCTTGTGTTATTGTGTGATTCAGATTGTGTGTAAATCTGATTGTGTAGATCTAGTGATTATGTATATCTTGTGAAGTGGTAGATTGTTTCTAGCTAAGATTAAGACTCGACATTTAGCTTAGTGTCTGAAAACAACGTAAGCGGCGTGTAAACGGTTTTCTCCGCCTAAAGGGAGCTTGTTGACATAGTAAAATCTCAAGTAGGATACTCGAGGAGTAGAGTAGGGTGAAGAGGTGCTTCGTAGCCGAACCACTATAAAATCTTGGCGTCTTGGTTTGATTGTTTCTTTCCTTATCTCTTTATATTATTGTCGTTGTTATTTAGCTTTAGTTTAGATAGTTATATTGCTTGTTCATATTGTGGATTGGTTAAACATATAACTCAAATCTAAGTATTTTCATTTTAATTTTTGGGAGACAAGTTAGTCAGCAGAACGTCCAAAAAGCAATAATGTACCGCTATGTCATCTGGACGAAGTTGAGTATGTACCCGACTGCTTGTTGTCGTCTCAAGATCATCTGATGCGAACACAACTGCTGGACTATGATTCATTATAACAAGATTCTAATCTATTATGACTCAAAAAGTGCAATTGCCATATCTTGCAATACCGTACAACATTCAAGAACAAAACACATTAATATCCGTTATCATTTCATCAAAGAGCATGTTGAGAAAGGTACAATTAAATTATACTTTGTCGGGACGAAATACCAGCTTGCTAATCTATTTACAAAAGCCCTTCTGAAGGAAAGGTTTGAGTTTCTAGTTCACAAGATTGGTATGCGATGTATGACTCCAACACAGTTGGAACATCTCGCAAAGTTGTCTTCTTGAATGAAAGATCATACATCAAAAATATTTGTAAATATATTTCAAAAACAAAACAAAAAATTAAAAAATATAAAAACTCAAAAAGATTTTTATATAAAAAAAATTAACTTAAGGATTCAAACACATATTTTCTACGTTCAAATTAGTCTTATGATACTGAATTTTTTTTTAAAAATGGTCCTTCAAATGCATAATAAATGTATCATAGACTAAGGGGGAGATAATCATAAAAGTAATCTTTCACTGCTAAAAAATGTGTTTTGCAAATCCAATTTCATTCAGAAAAAAGATTTCTTCTTGTGAAAATTTTCAAGTGTGCACAATTGTAAAAATTATCAATCTCTTGAATGAGTTCTTTAATTAGATATTATATTCAGCAGGATTATGAAATTATTTGAAAATTTTCAAAATCTTTCTCATAAACAAAATGTCAAAACTGCAAATTAACTACGCATCAATAAGTCTTTTAATTAAAGTACTGTTGAGGGGGAGTTAATAAATTTATTCAGGATACATCACCATCAAACAATGAAATTGTGTGCTTAAAAGCAAAATTAACTTCATTTCGAACAAACTTTGTAAGAAAAGATATTTCAAAAGTGGATAACTGTTCGAGGGGGAGTTATGAAAATTTTCAGTAAAAACAGGAACTTAATTAGAGAAATTAAATCAAAAAGGAATATTATTTGTAAAAGTGGTCTAACATCAAGGGACGTATGAAAATTTTGAATAAAAAGGGGATACGAAAGTAATTTTTGAAAATAAAAGGTGAAAATGAAAAATATAACTTTCGTATGATTGATTGAGGTATATGAAAGCAACTCAAGGGACTGAAAATGACAAATTTGGAAAGTAGTTTTCTAGGTATATACAAGTGTTTAATCGAAGAAAACTCAAGGGCCTAAAAACTGTCAACAAAAACATGCAAAAGTGATCCTTTCGTAGGGTTTAAATAGCTTACGTAAGAAACTTAAGGGACTAAATTTGCCAAAATGTGAAAGTTATTTTCGGAGATATAAAAGGCACAGTTGCGTACGAAAACTTTATCACTTTCGTAAAAAAATCAAAAAGTTGGGTTTCGTAATCTCTCTAAATCATTTGAGATTTCGTATCAAAGAACTTTCGATCCAAATCGATTTGTTGAACTTTTGTGCTTGAAAACGTAAGAATCGAGTCCTTTTTGTAATCTTTTTGCTATTAATTGTTATATTTAATTGATTACATAGGTTTGAGTCAGATCTAGGGTTTCGTAAATTTGAAAGTTGTTTAGAAAATGAAATTGATTGAGGCGAAATGCTAATATGTGATTGATAACATGATTGGAATTGCTTGATCACTGGAAATATCACTTTATGGACTGTAATTATTAGTTTCGTAACTAATACAAGTTTTGTAACTTTGAGAATTTGATAAATAAGCTTAAATGATGGAAAATAATAAATAAGTTGCAATAAGTAGGATCATTAAGCTTATCATATGTTTTTTTGGAAAATCAAAGTTTACGAAAGTAAATATTCACCGGTTTCGGTTTCGTGAACAGTATTAGGCCAATGGGTTTCGTAAGTGATATTTTGGGCTTAATAATGGGTTTCGTAAGGATTAATGAGTTGAAATTTTGGGTTTCGTACAAAGAAAAAATGGAATAAATTTGCTTTATCAGAATCTCAAAAAGGGTTTTCAATGTTTAAAAGGCATCCTACGAAATCAAATGATAAATTTTGTTTCCAAATCATATTTTATATTGATAAATGGACCAAATGGTGAAGTTGTGTCCGGTTACGACTGTTTCCTGTATTTAACAGGATGAGGAGTGAGCAATCAACTGACCATCCATATATCATATATAATTTGTTTAACAAAATTTTTCAGTCAAAAGTGATCAATGATTTCAAATTATAAAAAGGAACATATGATGGAAATGCAAAAAGTGAGCTTCAACTGTCTGTGATCATAACGTTTCTCATGTATCATCAAAAGAAAAAGTTTAAGTTTTTGAAAAAGATTGTTTCAAAATCATTCAAAATTATTTATGACTATCTTTTGAACGTAATTGGATAAATGGTCTAAGTCATGTCCGGTTTTGACCGTTTTCTGCATTGAACAGAATGAGGAGTGAGTGGCTTAGTGACAATCCCATTTATGTTTTAATAGATTGGTTATCTAATCAATGTTTTCAAGGAATCTTTGAAAAACTTGTTTGAAAAAAAATATATCTCAAATTCTAAATCAAAGAGTTGTATTTTTGTGTCAGAAAGTGGTACTCTTTCACAAAAGGTTTTAAAGAATACAAAGTTATACTCTTGGATTTCTTAAAAAGTCAAAAGTTGTTAAACAAATCAGAGTATATCTTTATTATTCTTGAAAGAAAATCATTTCAACATAACTTTTTGGTGAGGAAAAACAAACAGAAAGAGAGATAAAATATATACGTGAAAAAGAAAATCAAAGTATGGCCGAAAAAGAATTGTCAGAGTATACAAAATGAGTTTAAAAGAATAAAGCGTATGGCATGTGTTCGAAAAAGCAAGAATAGGCACATGAGAAAGAAAATGATCAGAATATGCTCAAAAAGAAATGCCAGAGCATAAAAAACAGACAGAGTAGAAAGAGACAAAACATGTCAAATATGTGCAAATTTTCAAACTATATCTCATCTCACTAATCATTTCATGTCATCATACAGTATTCCACATGGCTCAACACGTGATTCCAGCAGCTCACCTTGTTCCACAATACAAACCAATCGGGAGATGCAACAATTATGCAGTGTTGCAGAGTATTCCATGCTCTCCTGAATGCAAGATAGTTGGGCTGATACTACTTGATCATTGTCTCAGTCATGTACTAACTGAAACTGCTGATGTCCCTGCTGTGTACCTACAACAATTCTGGAGGACGGTGAGCAAGGTACCAGATACGAAGGACATGATCAAGTTCATGATGGATACTCAACAATTCATATACACTGTGGATATATTCCAAGATACTCTCTAATTACCAGTAGAAACTCCTGAGATTCCATTTGTCGCACCAACCAACATTTACACTATTAAAGCATTCATGAACAGAGTTGGTTATCAAGGTGTTGTTGACAAAGTAAGTGCTTTCTACACAAAGAATTTGGCTCAACCATGGTAGACTATGTTCAAAGTATTCAACTGCTGTTTAACAACAAGAACTTCTAGCCATGATCAAACCAAGATCAACATTCTTTAGTTATTTCATGCTATACTCAACCAAACACATGTTGATTATGCTGCTCTTTTTTGGTGGGATTTTATGAATAATGTGTTTTAGAAAAAGGAAGTTATTCAGTATCCTCATTTCATCAAGTTGATTGTTGCTGATTTGATGTAGAAATTCCCCAACATTCCCAAAAGTCTTGCAGAGGACTATCATTCTATCAAGGATAATGTTTCTTTGGTTAGTGTGTATACTACGGGAAATATCTTAGTTTAAGGGATGCTGATTCTGGATGCTCTCTTAACTGCAGTAATTAGAGAGACGGATGATTTTAAGGAGTATGAGACGGTGTTCATGAAGGTAGATGTTCCAATGAATCAACCGCGACTAGTTGTTTCTACCCAAGGAACGCATAGGATTACACCTGGCGCCCATAGGGCACCTACCCTTTCTACTAGTCCTTTGGTGACGAAGAAGAGGAAGCAAATTGCAGGTGAATCCAGTTCACCACAGAAGTCACTTAAAATAACAATTAAGCAAAAGCAAATAGTTAAGAAGGATGATGATGACTCTGAGGATAGGATAGAGCCCAGGAGTCATAAGGATAATCCAGAAGTTGTTGATGATGATGATGATAAAGAAAGAGAACATAAGGATGATGAGATGGGTAGTTTGGAGACGCAGACAACAATTCCTACACCACTTAGTTGTCCTAGGAAAATCTTATCTTCGGATAAGAAAACTTTTCAGGAATTGACAGATATTGTTTCCAATCCAACTACTTCAACATCCAAACATTCTCAAGTAAAGAAAAGAATTTCTAGTAAATACTCTCATCTTCCAAGAGCGCTTCGCAGGATGTGCATGCGTCAAGCTTATATGATTCAAGACATGGAAAGAAAGTGTGTCACTACTGCAAAGTTCTGGGAAACTCATAACAAGATTGATGACATTTTACATGAGGTTGTTCCACAAATTGTTGAGAATGTTACCAATGATTTAATTAAAGCCAACCTGAAACCATGCATAGTTAACATCATCATTGAGGATCGTGATGCCTTTCGTTCAGAAGTACCTGCTTTTATTTCTAAGGAATTCAAAGCACACGCTCCAAAAATCATTGAAGAACTTTTCAAAAATCATGTACAATCTAATGTTATTCATGTTCATCCAACCACAACCACATCAACTAAAACAAAATCATCCGCTAATCTTCAGTATCAACTGTACTTGAAGATGAAAAGAAATCTTCAAGATCGAGCTAATGATATTACATTGTGGGAGGCATTAAGGCGTAAGTTTGAAAAGTCTTCTACATCTAACACTTCTTGCAGGGAAGATGACTTTCACTCTCATCACGATGAACATCAAGACGATGATGCTCATCCTGAGGGGGAGAAAAGAGTAAAAATGAGCAAAACATCAAAAAGATTAAAGTCTGCAAGGGATTCTTCATCAAAGCAATCAAGAAAAGACTCTACAACATATGTATCCAAACAACAAAGTCAACATCAAGAATGGGATACATGGGAAGAAGAGAATGTTGTTAATGAAGATGAGGTGATCTCTAAAGATGTAACACCTGAGTTGATTGCTGAATTTCAGTACATTGACAAACGTGTTCCAACTATCTTTGATCATGTAAGAATGGAGGCTACATTGAGAGATTCTTTAAGTAATATGTCCAGAAATGCTGAAGAATATGCCTATCATTTGGAACAATCAACAAACTTTATGAAAAATGAGATAGTTTGGGAAAGCAGACAACAATACATTCCACGTACAATACCAAAGACTCTCATTTTCTATGGACCACATAGGAATCCAAATGAACCCCCAAGACCTTTGTATAATAAAGATTTATTCTTCTTGAAGTATGGAAATACTAAGTAAAAGAAGTATATTTTGTCACTCTACAAGATTCATGCAGAAGAATTTCCAAAGCCTGATCTGAAAGAAAAGTTAAATCGATGGGTTCGGAAAGAATTTAAAACTTTCAATGAAGATGCACGATTATCAATTCAACATTGGAAGGATTCATGGCATAAAAGAGTATACAAGAAAAATAAAAGAAAGTCAGGGAAAATCCAGAAGACTATTACTCGAATCACAAGATTACAGAAGTTTTCAGAATTGTCACTAATCAACCACATGGGTTGGATTTTATGGAGAAAATTCTGGTGATGAGAGCTAACGATAAGCCAGATAGTTTTTCTAAAGCTGACTTCAAATACTTGAACAAGAACGATATTGAAGACTTGTATTATCTCTGTCAAAGCAAGGAGATTGATAATCGAAAAATCAAACTAATTGTTGGGACTTAAAGACTTCCAGATGATTCTTAGAGTTACTGGTGCTCAGGTATACATTAGTGCTGTCAAGCATAACTTAGTATTGTTGGTGATATTAATAAAAATTATGCTAAGTAGTTAGAACTGGTAGTATAAAGTTACTACTACTAGTTACTACTGTTAGTATAAGTTAGCACTGTTAGTATTAAGTTACTGCTGCTTGTTGAAGTTAAGACTGCTCAAAGTTGAAGATTGGAATATATGCTAAGTAGTTAGTGCTGCTAGTAGTAAAGTTAAGACTGCTAGTACACAGTTACTACTATGAGTATATATTAGTACTGCTAGTACTATTGTTACTACTTCTTATATTTATTAGTGTTGTTGGTACAAAAAGTTTATGCTGCTGGATTACAATACTGTCAGAAGATAAAGACGAGTAAAGAGATAAGGATTACTTGGAGATGAATATTAGAAGATAATTATAGAATAGATTGTATCAGAATATTCTATAAGTTTATGTTTATCTTTAGTATATGTTGTAAGCCGACTAGGACTCCTTAGTCTATAAAAGGAGGCTCTAGGGCATTAGTTGAGATACAAGTTTTCATAGTTGTCAAGTCGATTTAGAAAAGCTTCAAGGTTGTAAACCCTAGTACTAGTGAAGAGTACTCGTATTATTGATCTAATAATATTGGAGCGTTTGGTTATATCTTTGTTCATTCACAATTACTGTTCTATTCATTATACTTCTAGATATTAAGGTGTAGATTCCGCATACACTTTAGTATACATACAAAGTTTCTACAACAAGTTATTTTGGATTTATCCAAGGTAATTTAACCTTAGACAAGCTAAGGAATCGATCAAGGATTGGGATCAACAAGTGGTATCAGAGCTTTGCTTTGAGAAACTTTGATCTAGAAGTCATGGAATTTGAATCTGCACATAGTAATACTACTGCTAAGCTACCCATACTCAAACTAGGTGAGTATGAGATGTGGGTGATAAGAATTAAGCAGTACTTCCAGATACAAGACTATGCTCTATGGGAGGTCATAGAGAATGGTAACTCATGGGTCTTGGTAAAGTTGACCAAGGTTTGACTAAGTGTAGGGAAAATAGAATAGTTTAATAATAAGTATATATACTCATCTTAGAGGAGTATATATACATGTCTTATCTTTGTAACACTCACTTCTCCCTCCCATTTATATTTTCCCCTTTTGAAATAAAAATTTAGAAAATGATGAAAATACTCTCTAGCTCATTTCCTTTATTCTACTAAGCTTTCGTATGATATCTACTTAGCAAACATAGCATCTAACATTCTTTCTATAAAACAGGTTGTTAAAGAGTGTTTAGATATGTTTGCACTTATGATAATTAGATTTATCATATGCGTAAGCATTTAGAAAATTCTGATTTTTCTTACTTGATTTTTGCGGGTTGTAGAATGCAATCAGAGACCTGACACTAGAAGACCTCGTTGGTGATGTATTAAAAGGAAAGTGGGATCACGAAAGGACCAAATTTTCATTACCCCCATTAATGAAGCTGGTAAATAACCGAGTTAACTTGTAGATCATTTCATGTGTACTTTCATTTGTTACATCTAACATCCTTAAACTTGTGGGCTTAGGTAATTACCACTATATTTTTACAAACATTTTTTTATCAGCCTGCTTTGCAAATTACTGTAAGTAAATAGTGTTGCATTAAGTTTTATCTACTGCACCCCAGTGACCCTCACATTTAGAGTTGCTAGGTGACTGGAATTATTAACAGAATGGATCTTGCATTTAGAACCTGAATCACTAACTTAGCTTTTGGATGCTATGTAAACTGCCATTTGTTATATAATTCATGCGTTATAATTACCATACTATTGTTTTAAGAGTAAGATAGAATGACCTTCTGGAAACCAATTAAATAAGTTATATGGTTGTATTTTTCTTCAGATGTTGTAACACTGGAGTAGTAAGTTGTGCTATTTTGGTTAGAGAGTATATTTAGTGTTAAACGAATGATAGACGTCCCTACATAGTATAAACTAAAAGAGAGAAGTTATGGGGTGTTTGTTTCGGCTTATATGTGGGCTTATGAGCTCATTTAACTTTGGCTTCTATAATATAAGCCCTAAGTTTCCGACTTATTTTGACACTTGTGGGCTTAAATAAGTTTATCACGATATGATAAATTTAGCAAAGCCCATAAATCTCAAAATAAGCCAAAAATGAGGCGTATGAAATATAAGCCAAAATCAAATAAGCTCACAAGCCCACAAGCCTACATATATGCCGAAACAAACACCCCCTTAGTAACTAACCAAGAAGGGTAGCAGCAGTAAGTTGAGCTATTTTGGTTAAAGATATATTTAGTGTTAAACGAATGATAAACGTCATTATCAACATATAAATTAAAAGAGAGAGTTAGCAATAGATTTGTTTGTTTTAATTTAGGGGGATTCATGTAAAAACTTACATTTTATTGCTGAACTTATTCTTTGCAGGTAGACTTTGCCTATATTCCTTTCTTAGAAAGGTTTTTGTTATTTCTACAAGATGGATACAAGTATGCTATTTGCAATGGCAGACCACAACTAGCAACATAGATAGAGGTATAACTTCAATTTACTATCAACCTTTTAATTTCTCATATATAAGTTCAGTGGGGTAAAGGTCTTTCATTGTGGTTTATTCTCATTTCTTGAGTTGGTAGTGTGCTTGGTAGGTCATGGACTCATTTGCATTTGGTTTTTAATCTCATGTGGGATCGTCTATTATGGCATAGTCTATCTAGAGTTTGGCTGGTGATAGTGTGACAGTAGTTTTGTTTTCTTGTTCAGTTTTAGTGGATAGGGTAGTGTGGTTTCCTATTATTTTTTACTGTTTTCTTCTTTAGGTCCTCCTTATTTAATTAGCTTAATTATCTAAGTGGATGCCATGTATTGTTTTCTTATCCTTTTTTATATATATTGCCTTTCTAAAAAATAAAATAACTTAGACTCAGTTTATAGTGAACTGGTGTTTGTACATAAAGTTAGTATTGGGTACAATGGGTTGAAATGAATCAAAATGGGTTTAAACTTATAATTACATTTTACATGTATATTTCTAAATGCGCGTTCGCCTTTACTCACATTAATTTATTATTCTCATTTTAACCCTTTATTCCCACATTACAAACCTCTATTCTTATTACCAAAACAATCTTGTTCTCAATTCAAGGACCTCATTCTATCTGCTTAAAAACCCTATATCTTATTACCAAAACACTTGTTCTCATTTCAAAATATCATTCTCATTGCAAAATGTTTTGGTATCATGGTTGTGTGGTAATTAAATAAAACAACTCGATGCACTTGGGCTAAGTGCGACATCAATAAAATTTTACTCAGAACATCTCCAATCGTTAAAACGAGATAGTTGACCAAACAATCCAGAGAATCTGATGAGAATTTAGTAAGAGTTCAAAGATTGAAAATAAACATATTAACCTCTCCGTAATCGATACGATATATATATTTAAAATATATATAAGTATATAACACTTTAAATAAAATAATAATATTTTATTATTATTTTCGTCTTCTTATCGGCTTAGAACGAGAATTTATAAAATCTTGTCATTTTATCATCACCACGTTTGATTATTAAATTTCGACACCTAAATGTTATTTATTAAAAAAACTACTTTTTCGTCCTTTGACCGAATCAACGCAAAATAAGTTTCTTTTTTACCCCCATATTTTCTATGTGTACATTTTTTTACAAAATTCGGCATGACCCGAGCGTTTCTAAAATTTCAATCTAATTAAAAAACAATTTCCCAAATTTCAAGTCCTAACACATTTCCCATTATCAAATCCAAAAATTTTCCAAATTCTTCAAATTCTAAAAACATTTCCAATTCCTCACCATCTTCTGATATAAAAATTGCCAAATTTTATATTTCAATAATATTCTAATAAAACGCATTTTCCTCCAACGGCCTTTCAAAATTAACACGAACACGTTTCATCTTTTAAAATTCTCCTTAAACGTATAAATTTACTAGTTTTCACTTTTTGGGCCTTAAGGTCCAATAAAAGTTTTAAAGTTAGCCCGTTAACAAAAATATATACTCGTATTTACCTCCTTGGGCCAAAGCCAAATTGTAAGCCCAAAACTTTATGTAATTCCAATCTAACATATATATAATGAGCATAAGTCCAACATAAACCGAAGCCAAGTAAGCCGAAATCAATTGGGTCGAAACCCACTAGGCCGAAATTAAATAAGCCGAGCCCAAATAAGCCAAAACCATTAATCCGAAACTAACATAAGCCAAAACCAAAATAAGCCAAACTCGAATAAGCCATGACCAAATAAACCAAAATCTAAGCTCGAATAAGCCTCAAAATAAGTCAAACCGAATAAGCCTCAAAATAAGTTGAACCGAATAAGCCATAAGCCAAAATATAAGCCGAAACATAATAGGCCATAAGTCCAATATAAACCAAAACATAAATAAGCCATAAGCCGAATATAAGCCGATACGTAATAAGCCAAAACAAATAAGCCATAAGCTCGAATAAGCTAAACCCAATAAGCCGAAATTAATATTAAATGGGCCAAGCCAAATATCCTTTTACTTCTTTTCTTTTTGCCGAGACCAACAAAGCCTAAAAATACAAATAAGCTCTAACTAGCTTATTTTTAAGCAAAGGTTCAAAAACAAGCCTTAATAAGCACTTAACTCAAAAGTTATTTTACCAACACAACCATAATATAAAAGTGACCATATTTTTGTTCTTCCCCCCTTTGACCACGTCATCCAAACGCACCCTTTTTCTCTTTTCGTTTCAAATTTTTGATATTTTTTGTTGGGATTCTTGATTTGATAAGACAAAGTGAATAAAGAAATGAAAACAAGATGGAAAACAAGAAGGACAAATTTGTCATCATGAAGTTCTACAAATGTAGAGAAAATAAAGATTTGGTCAAAATAGTAAGAAATGGAATATTAATGAGAGATTAATTAATTGATTCTCTCATTAATAATTACTTAGTTTCATTGTAAGCCTGGAATCTTATGCTATAAAAGGAGGTCCATGCATTTAGAAAAAGATATCTATCCATAGCATAGTCAACTGATGAGAGTTGAATAGTAAAGGTGTGTGTGTGTGCTAACACTCATAGTTAAGTTGTTAAATAGCATTAAACATTGTTATAAATGTCTTTGTAGTAGTAGTAGCCCCAAAGTGATAGTTGGGTAATCATGAACATCGTTTGAATGAAAAATCTTGTTTGATAATATTGTTCTTATTATTATTCCGCTGTGCATTCAATATTATCTGTAAAACTAATCCTAGACGAGCTAAACGATTCTCAACATGTGGTATTAGTGCAGGTTGCTCTTGATATCTAGGATCTACAAGGTTTTTAAAGAAACCCTAATTTTCAAGAAATCGATTTGTGGTTAAAGTTTTCTAGGGTTTTGAAGTTAATTACTATAATAATACTTATAATAGTTCTCTCTACCTGTTTTTGGGTATGCAATATGATCTTCAAGCATTGTTACTATTTTTAAAGGGTTTTTTAATTTGAGGTTTTTGGTTTTGATGAATAACAATTTTGGTTGATATTAGGGTTTTCATAAAACTAACTCGGTAAAGAGAAAAGTTATTGTTGGTTCTGCTTTCATAAATCAAAAAGACACAAGGCCACCACTCTACCAATATTTTCCAAATGCAGGTTGAGAAGAGATGATTGCAGGTTGTTGTTTAACATGGACATTGGGCTTCAAGTTTTGATTAGTGCTGCTCATGGCTGTTTCTGCTGTTAACATATACTTTATGCTGCTCATGTACTTAAAGCTGCTGATATACCTTTTTACGTAATCAAGAAGAACAGATAAAGTTAAAAAAGCAGAAAGAATAAGAGATGTTGGGCTAGTAATTTTGAATGGGAGGAGCAATAAAGGAGCAAATATATATCCTATTCTATTAATCATTAAAGATACACGATTGGTTTTTGGAATTGGTGGATTTTAAGACATCAACAAAATTGAATGAAGAAGGAACAGTAGCATGTATGGTCAATTAAGGATTGGATTTGTTATGAAGAACAAACCCTAATTCTCTGATTTAGGATTTGGATTTATGGTTCGTTTACTGTTGTTGGTTCATGGAGTTTCAACGATGATGATGTGCTTTATAAAAAAAAAAAAAAAAAAAAAAAAACAAAACCAAAAACCCACATCTCGTAAATCATGATGATCTGTTTTAAAAAACCCTAAAAACAAAGAAGGTACAATAGGTTAGGGTTTTTGGATTCGTTTTGTCACTAATATAGCAGATTGTCGATTAGTAAAGGTTGATACAGCAGGTTATGAATAAATGCACTTTCCTTATTGATTTGAGAAGTCAAAGGTATGTTAATACTGCTGTTTTAATATTTAATGCTGCTGCTTGAGGTTAGTACTGTTTGCTTAGGGATAGTACCGCCAGTGTGGTTATTGATAGTAGTCAAATCCCGCGAGCATGATATGTATCTGGTATGATGAGGTTTTTGGAAACAGTTATGATATTGATGTGTGAGTACAGGCAACGTGTTTGACTACGTGATTTATGGAAGCTGTTTTGGATATGATGCGCAGTTTTTAAGTACACAATTTTAGTTCCTGATTTTTAGGGATTTGATTGTGTATCTATAACCTTTTCCATATATGTTGGATTGACTGATTCGTGGATTTGTGTAGAGTATAAGTGACATACAGAACAAGAATTAAAAAACTGATATGGAGGTATGGTAAAGTGAAATAAGTGTAGCCATATTATTAGAGAGTAAAGGAGAAAGTAGGACGTTGTCTTGTATAAAACACACATACAACACTTTTACAAAAGTAAGCTTCACCCTCTATGGAAGTATGGAGGGGGTAATTTTAGTCCTCGTGACACCAAACTATCGTAGCATGTCAATTACTAGCTAAACTAACCCAACATGACTATAAATGATAAATGTAATTCCGGATTAGTCACTATATTTTAGGGCTAACAATCTTCCCTTAATATGTGGACATACGAAATTACTTACAATGTTCCTATCAGGTATAAATACAACACAAATAAAGTCTTCCAAAGCGCTTCCAAAGCTAAAGATGTCTTCTGAGTACTCCTTGTCTTGAAACTTGTACTCCAACTTGGATCTTCTGTGTCTTTACTTGTACAGGAACCATTGTAGTATGCATGAGTTGGATTAACTTCCCCCCAATTCATACAGCATGTCTTGAAAAGCTTTCTTCATAGACTCCTTTTTGGCAAAGTTTCTGAATCAACTTCCCCCTAAACCAACATCCCTATCTTGAACAGATTCTGAAACATTGATGTAGCTTGAACAATCTTCTACTTGCCATCAAAGTGCACAGCAGAATTTTTTAGAAGTCAAACCACACCAACGACCACTACTTCTTGTCATTAGGGCTTGGTGAGTATTCGTTCGGGGGTGCATGCGAGAAATTAGCAACTGTTCTTCTCACGTTTGCAGAATACTTTACAAACCATTCTAAGTGAAGTAGTATACACTACTTCCCCCTGGAAGTTGACATGGTAACATCAAAGTCAATTAAGTCCCGAATGTACACATTTTCCCCCATGATGGTTGCGAACTCTCGGAAGCATCATTGTCGTGTACGTCCATATACTCGAGAAGTTCTTGTCATAAGCACAAATCTTGATATACAAAAGAATCATTACCCTCTTGACTTCACAAACCGTAAAGGAGTTGAAGCAAGAATCAAGAACACTTGGTATAATCAAGGTCTTGTGAATGAATGTCATCGAAGAACTTTGAAGATTTTGCTTAGACTGTGAAGTATCTTTGTCTTGGAATAGCACAAAAATACCCGTGAGAAGTGCTGATTACATCTCAACCTTTAAAACTCTCTGGCTAACTTACCAACCTCGTATTCTTTCGGCTATTGTCGTGACCACATGGTGAAGTAAACCCGATAAACCAAACTGAAACTGAAAGTAAAATCCCCCTAAATATGTTACTTAATCTTGCACTAATGTTTGATTGAAGAACGGTGCAGAAGAAAATCCTAAGTACCGTATACCCATCAAAAGTATAAGAATAGCAACCCCTCTTGAATTATCCACATCGACATCTGCTGTGACACAGAGTACTACAACGTAACCCTTTAAGTGATAGTTGTCCGGTCTTCATCCAACACCCTTGACCGCTGGATACTAGATAATCCAAGTCTTAATCATAAATGTATACGTTTAAGCAAGTCATCATCGTTAGAAAATAGAAGAAAAGTCACGATGATGAATAAGTAGACGCCTTGTGAAATCCCTACTTCATTGCAAAATAAGGGATACCAAATCACTTCGTAATCAATGTCCATCTTAATCCCAAAATCTCTATGCCATGTTTTCCATTAAGTGAATCTTTTCAGGATGTTTTGGGATAAAGTGTCGTTGTTTGTGTTGTGTGTGTTATGGGTTGATTGTTTCTTATGATCTCGATTCTTGATTGTGGTTTTGTATCAATTCACGATCACGGGATTTTCACGTCTATGATTAAACCGATAAATACTTAACGGGATTTACAAAAATTCAGTAGAAAAAACGTGAAAGAATTGATTTCGGACTCGAGCGGCCATGATTTAATTGTCTAAAAACAGATAATTTTTCCAGGCTAGGGTTACAGCAGATTTTTAACTTGCTCAACCAACGAAACGGGCAAAAAAATACAGATAGGCCGTGAGTTAGAACAAAAACAAGTGTAACACAAATTCCAAAAAACTAAAAAATGTTAATAAATCATAGAAAAACTATAGTTTTGGGCCTCGAAAAATCCCTAACAGCTAAAGATGGTTACAGCGTGATCCGTCTCGTTTTTCTCTTCGATTTGAGAGGTCACGGGCCTGAAACGGACTTACGGATCAAAAGTTATGGCCGTTTTACTGAAACCCTTTTCTTCACACAAGATTTCTAATCAAAACGCAATGAATAAAAAAATTGGGCAGAGTAACGTTTAGTCAAAACGCAGTGGTCTTCAAAACGCAACCTGTAGTCAAAACGCAACGAGTCAAAACGCAACGAGTCAAAACGCAACGAGTCAAAACGCAACCAGTCTCAAAACGCAATGAGTCAAAACGCAGTGAGTCAAAACGCAATGAGTCAAAACGCAACAAGAAGGAAGTCAAAACGCAACAAGAAGAAATCAAAACGCAACATGAATTTTGCCAGAGAGTCAAAACGCAACGACGAAAAATACGACTTTTTCCACCAAAAATCGCCCAATAATCACCCTTTTTGACCTCTTAACTTGATTTCTCTTGCACAATTAGCTACCCTATGCCTAGATCTTGCTTAATAACATAAACATTCACACATCTAAGCACAAAAATTCGGGTTTGATTTTTTTATTGACTTCTTTTTTACCACGAATTTGATCTTGTTTAACCACAATAATCAGTAGATAAACAACACGGATTCCCCCTATGCTCTGGTGCCAATTGTTAGTATAGATTCACCCTTTGAACAATGATCCGGAGGCTTGGTAAAATGGAAAAGAAAAGTATCCATATTATTAGAGAGAAAAGAGAGAAAAGAGAAGAGATAGAAAAAAGAAGTAGTAGTGTTTGTGTATGTGTGTGGTTTAATAGAGAAAAAGGAACCACACACACACTCACACTTTACAATGTGAACTCCTACCCTCCATGAATATGGAGGGAGTATATATAGTCCCGATATCGACCTACTAAACTAGACCCTACCCACCATAAATGTTAAATGTAAATTCCGGATTAGTCCACCAATATTTTAGGCTAACAAAGCCCATTAGGGTTTCCCTTAGTCCTATAAAAGGAAACCTAAGCAAAGTTAGTAGAATATAGTTTTCTACATAGATCATAGAGATCGAATAGTAATCATAGCTTGTAATCTGTAACCTAGGCAATCTTAAAGTTTAATATAAAAGTTCTTTTATGATATTCAATATTATTCTTCTTAGCATTATTGATTAGATTTCGCATAATCAATAGTGTTTACTCAGTGTTTCATTATTGTTGCTTTAGAATTATCTAAAGGAGCAAACTCTTTGCAAGCTGAAGGTTAAGATTTATTTAGTAAAACGATCCAACACCTAGCAACTGGAGCAAAAACCTTATCATAATCTATTCTCTCTTCTTGAGTGTAACCATGTGCAACCAGCCTTGCCTTGTTTCTAATGATTACCAATACACGCATCTTCTTGTTCCGTATACACATTAATACACCAATGGCTCTTTTGCCATGTGGTAAATCCACTAAGGTCCAAACCTGTTGTAACTTGAAATGCAGAAGCTCTTCTTGCATAGCTTCTATCCATCTTGGATCTTTTAATGCTTGGATTACCTTTTTGGGCTCTTCCTGGGATAGGAAACAATAAAAAAGACAAGTATGAAGGTCTTCATGAGTTTTCCCTTCATAAATAGCACTAATAAACCCTTGTTCATTTGTAGTCTTTGTCATTCTCCTTTTCTGTACACAAGACTGTACATCACCAATCACATGATCAAGTGAATTATCTTTATCGATTCTTGTATTTGGAGTAGAAGGAACTGGATATGTGGTAGTAATGTTGCTTATGTCCACTTATGTTTCGTCACTAAAGAAATTAGCATGTGTGGCTGTAGCATTATCTCCCAAAGAAAACAGGTCTGGTTCAGTATTAATACTTGGCCTGGCAGTATTAACACCTTGAGTACTGTTTTCATATTTCTCTTGATCAGCAATTCCACTTTTATTTTTTACACCTTCATCATCCTTCTTTACAGCATCACTAGAAGGTTGTGGTTCATCATTACTAGCATTCTTTAAAGAAGAATCAAATAGTGAACCATCTTTCCATATTAGCATCAAAATGTAGTCTTGGCTAGATCCCGTCTCCTTGCTAGAATGACTTGTACCAATACTTTCTTCTGTACCTACATAATCATTAGAGTTTGTTCCTGCAACAAACTGCACATAATTCATTGAATTTGTTAGAATATCATATCAATAGCCACTTTGGTCCCAATCACCTGCAATTAGGCATTATCCTCCAAGAACCTAATATGCAAGTTTTCTTCTACTTTCCTAGTTTTAATGTTGTATACCCTAAAAGCCTTACTATTCAATGAGTATCCAACAAAGAATCCTTCATCTGACTTTCCATCAAACTTGCCTAAATAATCTAAGGTATTAAGAATGTTAACATGACACTCAAATGGTCTCATGAAGCTTTGAGCAGGTGTTCTACCTCTAAACTGTTCATAAGGGGTCTTGTTATGAGGCTTAACTACTAATACCCTATTCTGCACATAGCAAGCAGTATTAACTTCTTCAGCCCAAAATGTAGTAGGTAACTTAAAGTCAGCTAACATGGTTCTAGCAGCCTTAACTAGTGTCCTATTTCTCCTCTCAGTAACACTATTTTGCTAAAGAGTTCTAGTTACACTAAATTCCCTCTTAATGCATTTCTGTTCACAAAACTCACTCATAACTTTATTCTTAAACTCTGTTCCATTGTCACATCTAATTATCTTTACTTTCTTATCAACTAGATTTTCTATCTTAGTTATAAAGCTCTTAAGAATGCCACTAGTTTCATCCTTAGTTCTTAGAAAGAAAACCCAAGTAAATCTGTTATAATCATCAGTGACAACTAGACAATATTTCTTATTCATTAAGCTGCTTACAAAAGTTAGACCAAACAAGTCCATATGTAACATGAATAAAGGCTGAGTAATAGAGTTTTGAATCTTAGACTTACAAGAGATTTTGTGTTGCTTTCCCTTAAGACAAGCAACACAAGTTTGGTCATTTTCAAAATGTTTTGAAGGTAAACCTCTCACACGATTTTCCTTAACAAGTTTATTAATGGTTTTAAAATTTACCTGACCTAGCCTCCTATGCCATAACATTGATTCATCAAGTGTGGCCTTTGCAACAAGACAGTTTAAACACTCTTTAGAAATAATATTTTTCATATCAACACTATACACATTGTTTCTCTTCTAGACTTTAAGTAAAACCTACTTTCATGCAGCTAACGTAAACTCTGGAGACAGAACAAAACATCCATGGTGTCATAAAAGAACACTGTTCTTTTTGTCACACATCTGTGAAACACTAAATAGGTTAAACGTAACTCTTGTAAAGTACACATCACTCAAAATAGCTTACCATTTTAAGAGTTCCTTTACTAGTAATTTTCCCACCTTTGGCTCCTCCCCCAAAGAGTAACATTTCCTCCATCAAAATTCTTGACGCTAAGAGATAGAGACATTTCCCTGTCTGTGACCAGAGCATCCACATCAACATAGCCTTGATCTTCTTTTGTGATTACCCTACATAAAAATAAAGAAAAAAAAAAAAAAACTAGTTACCTTGGGGACCCAAGCCATCACTAGACTTGGAGCTGCCTGTAGCATCAACATAATATTCTCTTCAAAGTAATTGAATGCATCTATTAAGTTGGTATACATCCAAACCCAACATGTTGCAGGCTTAACAACATTAACCTGAGTTGCCGCTCACAGCATTCACTACTATTGAATTGGCCTAGTAGTATTAACTGCTTTTTGCCTAGCAGTATAAAATTTACCCTTAGCAGTATTAACTCTTTGGCTAATCTTTTTGTTAGTTAATGTTGTTCTTGTTTAATAGGGACTCTTTATAGTTGATTGTGGTGATTTAGAAAATTGTGACATTGGTCTAGCACTATAAACTATAGTTTTGGGATGAGCAAATATACAGGCCTAGCATATTAAGTGATCTTAGCCAGATTTTATTTTAAACTACTCTGAACCATGATCCGTATGCATTAGGGTGAGACTTTAGCAAAATTAATTATAATTCACCTTGTAATATTAATTCCCAATACCACCCTTTCCTTGATTGGATCCCAACAGGGGTGCATTAGCCTGCACAGGTACAAAACTTCCACAGACAAACCAAGCTTTATAGTACATCACAAATCACTTCCTAGCTGTAGTGGACTTTGATTATTCCTGTTTCTTAATTTCCCCTAGGACTTATACACTATACCTTTCAGCACTTAATAGTATTTCTAACTGGTTTTTCTTGTTGTTTAGGTCTAACAAATTATATCTTAGCAACAGTAGGAAAAACAAGTTTCTTCTCTAACTTATCATCTGACACAAACTCCTTAACCAATGGGGTATCAGGAGATTCCTTAACCTTATTAGACATATCTTCACTAACACTCTTACTAGTCTTAGGTTTATAGCCTTCAAACTCAGGCTGTTGGAACTTCTCTAGACCAAAGTTGGAAAAATCAAACTTTAGGGGTGAAAATAACCATGTAGGAGGAGGTGGAACAACATTATAGCTTACAAACCCCACACCCCTTCTACTTTTGTCAGGTATTTGACTACTTATTAATTTGTATAGACTCTTAGAAGCATTATCAAAATTTTCAATTTTAAGTTGATTGCTTTCTTTTTCTTGCTTAAGCTTTTCTAACTCACTTTTAAGCATGTTGAGTTCTGAGTCTTTATATAGATATCTCTTAAGAACAGCAATTGCGCACAAAAATAACCTCATTCTTTTGTAAAAGACAAGTTGGCTCCTTCCACAGATGCTAACCCTCTTTATAAGAGCTAAATTGAACTCAATTTTGTTAAACTTCTATTCTTAAATCATCAAGATGATTTTAAAGAGTTTTCAAACTGTTTGAGACAAGTTTTTGAACAAGTTTTATCATTACGTACCTAAGAGTCTAAAAAAGCCATAAGAGCCATGTTTGTAGGGACTTCATCATCTGCCATATAGCTCCAGTCAAAACTAGCTCCATCAATAGCTACCATGGCTTTGGAATAGAATCCATCTACATTTTACAGTCTTTCTAGAGTTGTCTTGATTCCTGTTTCTGCTATCTTGGTTCCTAGGTCCTCTGCATTCCCTTGCAAAGTGTCCCATCTTGTGGCAGTTGTAACACTCCACCTTGGAATTGTCACATCCAGCTGTGTCATTTCCATTGATAGTGATTTTTCTACCAGTTTTTTAGAAAAACCTTCTTGTCCTCATGCTCAACAATGCTAACTACCATTTCAAATCCATCTCTTCTATGGCATATTCATGGATTTGTTTAAGGTCCTCATATACAAGTTGAGACCCGTTTGGTTGATTGGCCAAAAATGCATAAACAGCGTCATCACTTAAGTTAGCAGTACTAACTTGAGTGCTAGCAGGGTTAACTTGAGTGTTAGCAGTACTAACTCCATAAGCAGTATTAACTTCAATTAGTACTGCTAGGGGATGACACAAAAGCCATATTCTGAGAACTTGAACTCGAGCTTAGATCTTGCGTTTCCTTTACCCTACTTGTTCAACTATCTTACAAATTGGTTGTAGAGATCAGCAAACGCTCATTGTGTCTGGATCTGGATTATGTACCCACCAGACCACAAAACGAGTATTCCACTTAGAAGGCAGACTTCTCAAAAATTTCAAATTGAGATCTTCTTGTGAAATATTTTCACCTAAGATAGCCAGCTGACATACAATCTTCTAAAGCCTGTTAAAAATAAAGTCAAGAGATTATGTGCTTGGAGCACTAAAGTTCTCATATATTTGCTTTAGAAGAGGCTTCTGAGTCTTCTTTGTGGCTTCATTACCACCAAATCTTGTTGTATACACAAACAAAGTCTACATCCTTGTACTGATTAAATCGTCCATTCGATGTTCATTAGGAATGCCAAAAGTAACATACTTCTTGCTTCTCATCCATTCTTCCTTTGACCTTTTTCTTCAGTAGTTTACAGGAACCTGATATTAGAAGGTTGAAGTTGAGGTACCATCACATTTTTGTGTTTGACTTACTGGTTTGAATGAGTTTTCATTCTCTATGACATCCCATAGAGCATAGTCTTGTACTTGAAAGTATTGCTCAATCCTTAGCCTCCACATATCATATTCACCCTGTTTGAGAATGGGCAACTTTTTTTTTTTTTTTTTTTTTATTTTTTATTTTTTAATTTTTTTTTTTTTTTTTTTTTTTTTTTTTAACCAGTAGTAGTGGGTTTATGTGCATTTTCAGATCCATTCTTCCCTGTTAGTAAAAGGTCGTGTTAGTTTCTTCTAAATCAAAGTTGCAGGACACAAGCTCTGATACCACGTTTGATCCCACTTAAATCGATTCATTACTTGTAAAGATTAAGTTAACTTTGCTATATCCAAAACAACTATGTAGAAACTTGTGAATACTAAAGAGTATGCGGAATCTACTCTTTAATACTTAGAAGAATATTAATGAAACAGTAAACTGTATGAACAATGTATGAACAATGATATTACTAAAAAGCTCCAATATTATTATTATCAATAATACGAGTACTCTGTGTAGTACTAGGGTTTACAACCTTGAAGCTATATATCAAAACATAAAAAAATTTTGGTAAAAAAAAAAAAAAAAAAAATGTATGAATGTGTGTGTTATAACCATAACCTAGGATCTCCTTTTATACACCAAGGAGTCCTTTACAAGATAACTACAAATCTTCTATAATTCTAAAAGATAACTGCAAATCTTCTAACTTAATAAGATATACATATCTTTTACAAAAATATCTCATACTTATCCCGTAAGTAATCTTGATAAGCAATCTTCATCTTTATCCTTCTGACAGTAGAAACTCTTCTAGCAGTTGCAATCTTTCAGCAGTTGTAACCAGCAGCATTAACTTTTATTCCAACAACACTAACTGTGTACAAGCAGTAGTAACTACTTAGAATATTTTCTTCATTCTTCATCAGCAGTACTAAGTTACACTAGCAGTACTAACTTTATGCTAACAGTTGTAACTTTACTCAAGCAGTACTAATCATACACTAGCAGTACTAAGTTACACTAACAGTAGTAACTTTTATACTAGCAGTATTAACTACTTAGTAGTATTTCTTCTAAGTCTTTGAGCAGTCTTAACTTTCATTAGCAATAGTAATATATACTAGCAGTAGTAACTCTAACCTTAGCAGCAGTTACTTCCAAACAGCATTAAGAAGCTTTTAATCCCAACAAATTTAGTTCTTAAAAACTAGATATTTTTCCCTACACTTATTTTATTGCAAAATACTTTTGATTGTAAATAAGACGAAGTTATAAACAAAACAAAACATGATTACAAAGTGATTCAAACATAAAAAATAAATGAAAGTAATTAAAACACAAGACACTCCTAATATGCGAGAAAGATAAACATTGGGTTGCCTCCCAAGAAGCACTTTTCTTTATTTATGAGTCTTGTAGCTAGACTCGAAGTCACAAGTCCTTACGTGACTTCTCCTTCATCATCCATTCCAGTCATATATTCGGTTCAAAGTACTAAACATTCTTTGTAAAACCTTAATTTTTTGCTCGTCACGTACTCCACTCCTCTTCTCTTGTCCTTCTCGTTCCTAAGGTAGACCGATTTCGTGTGCTCTTTTTCTAAGTCTGATAATGAGTTATACTGTTCTATCTTGTAGGTCATTTTATAGGCAATTTCGTCGCTCCCATTTGTAAACCTCACTACTCCTTCAGGTGGGTCATGAGTCATGTTGGATATTTCAATGAAGGATTTTCCTAGTACTACTTGTGACAGCCTAGGGTTAATGATTGAGCTAATATCTTCAACAATCATGAAATCCATGACATAAGTGAAATTCCCTATGAAGACATGCATCCCCTTAATCCTTCCCGTGAAATTGCTAACTCTTCTATTTGAATTTTCCTAGGGTCGAGTTTTCTTCTCATGATCCAATTATACATCATTCAGGTTATGATATTTAGAGGGGAATTAAGATCAATGTAGGCTTTTTCAACATGCGCATTTCCAATGTTGCATGATATTTTAATATTTGATGGACACCCTTCTATAATGATGGGGTTTCTCAAGAATATTGAAGGGATGGGGCCACATATGAGATATTTGTGATATGCAAGCTCGCTCCAAGTTGGGAATACATCAAAATACCAATCCTCCTGCTTCGGGTTCCTCCTTGCGGGAATTGTCATTCTTCTTAACTATCTCAATAAACATCACGTCACCATCATCCCCTTTGGTGCAAACAACTTTTGTTCCAGATAATTGGGGGGTCAAGCCGAGTGATTCAAAGAATGAGTTAAATTTTAGGACTTTTTCGGTGATAAATGAAACTGATGGATCGAGTGGTGTGGAGGAGTTGTTATTGATGTCTTCCCGGCTGATATTCTCTTTCTCCTCATTTTCTTCTGGCTTATCGTCATGAGAGTAGCTTTGTTACTTGAGATGTATCGTGATGGTGTTGATCGAACCATAGATATGGGTTGAGCATTGTGGGTCTTCAATTGGGTAAGAACGAGCAGACAAAACTGAAGTTGTAGAGTTAATGTTCATTTTTGGGTTCTTAACCATGTTGCTAGGGAGTGCTCCTGCCATTCGATCTGTGATGGCTTTCAAGACTGTGTCGATTTTGTTGGTCATCTCGCTTTGCTGTTGTTTGAAATCGGCTTCAAACTTGGACAATCTAGCGTCTTAAGATGCCATGAAGTTGGACATCAATCCTTTTAGATTTGATTGACTGTTAAAGTTTAAGGATTGTTGTTGAAGAAATGGCTCGGGATTGAACCGTTAGGTTAGAACCGGTTAGGTGGGTTTGAAAAATTATTTTAGGAATTTTGGGGTTGTTTCCACCTAAGGTTTGGGTGAATTTTCCATGATGGATTGTAGGTGTTACCAAGATTGTTTTGCTCGGGTTTGAAAGTGTACCACTTACCTCTCGCTTCGTCGTTACACGAGGATGCATAATCAACAAAGGCTTGTTTAGGATTTTCCATGCAATACTGAGTGTCGTGGGGATCACTGCAGATCTCACATAAAGAAGAGATTTGTTCACTTGAGTAAGTTGTGTCAGAGCAAGATGAGCTTCTATCAAGCGTTGAACTTAATTCTAGGTCTATAGTAATATTTGGAATGTGGAATAGATCGACGATCTCAAGAACTTTCTTAATGTGTTCGTTCGCATCTTCATGATCTGAACCGCTGAAAGTGTTGGTTCGTAGTTCTTTGAGAAATTTGCCTTTTAGTTCAAAGTTATCCTTGTCTTTAATTTTAGGCCTAGCAACTCCCGATCTATAGTCAACTCGAGTTTTGCTCATGTATTGTTCCATGGTTTCTGCCATTGTTTCCGCAACTTCTTCCTCCGAGTATTCGTGGTCATAAAATAAATTGAAATAAGGCGATCTCAATTCGTCAAGACTTAGTGTCTTGAAGTGTCTCCTAGATGATCGAAATTCTCATTCTGGTTCTTCGAAAGGTATGAATAGTTTGTTTGTTGAACTCCTTGTCATGCACTACCTGAAACAAGGGATAAACAATCAGTAGGATAGGCTTAGAAGAAAGAAAACACGTATATACGGAATCAAATGTGGAAAACTATTGTTACTGTTTCAGATGATCGATACGTTGTATTCAAAAGATGTGAATACGCCGTATTAATCAGTTGAATGAATACGTTGTATTAGACAGAAAGTTGGATACACCGTATCCGATGGAAGTGGATACGCCGTATCGAGTTATCGACCAGAACAATGTATTAGGAAAACAATTAAATTAAACACACAAATATACAAGCAAATAATTAAACCAACAAATATACAAAAATATACAAAATATACAGAATATACACTAATCTAATTTACACTACGCCTAAGTGAAAGTGAGTTGAAATTTTATATAATTCACTATTTCTATTTAATACTTGATTACGATGACTTAAATGTTAAAATACTTCTATTTCAGGTACTAAAAAGGATGCTTCCATCATATTTTGAGCATATGCAATCCTGATGCGGTAGTCATAGGACTTCAACAAGAAGTTTTACAACTCTCTAGGCAGAGTACCTAATCGCTGTAGTAGTAGTGTAGGTAAGACTCAAAGGTTGTTATGGTTCTCTAGGGGAATAGGTTGGGAAGGCTTGACCACGGTCTAACAGAATTCTAAGGGTCGAGAGAAGATTATTTTTGTGTTTTTATATTTATGGGAAAACAGGTAAATTTATAGTTTAAGAGGTTGGTTTGTTTAACTATTAACTAAACTAATATCTAATCTAATCTACTGGTGATAACTTTATGATAATTAAATGTATTTACTTAATCATGCATTACTTATCAGATTGTTTCTACTAATCATGTTGCCTTGTCACACTTGAGATGTAGTGTGTAAGTATTTCCTAGGTCATGAACGAATTACAAGAATCTGTCGTCTATTTAATATTCCGTTAAGGCAAAGCACAAGTAAGGTAGTATGAAGACTATTACAAGGCCCCTAAGAGTATATTAAATGCATGTGAAATACCTTAAGAGAGATCAACAATATAAGGGGCAATGTAGTATGAAGACTATTACCCAATGGTATCCTTTCTACGCACTCGCGTTTCCCTAGATGTGTCAACAGCGATACACACAAAAGCTGGTTTTCTAAGGCCTAAAGCGCACATTCATCAACAAGAAGCAATAGTAAAAGGATCTACAATCTGACTTTCATGCAATCATAAGCAAATACAAAGGAGGGTTTAGCCTCGCATGTTATAAAGGAAGCAAGAAGATAAATCAATCACACAACACATAGACATATTGAATGATTAATGATAAATAACCTTACTTGAATTAAAACATGGATCCAAGGTAGTAGAATAGGGTTTAAGGCCCTAAATACGACCTATGAAGCTGCTACAAGGACTAGGGTTCGTCTCCCTAAATTATACTAAGTTATACTAAAAGTTACCCTTTGAAACCCTAAAAACGGCCTTATATTTATAGAGAAATCGACGCGGCGGCGTCGCTTTATGCTCCTGACGTTGTCGCCACGTAGATGGTTCTAGATCCACTTTAAGTCGGCTACATCATGACACCATCACTGGAATCCAAACGCCGTCACTAAATAGATCACAACGGCATCGCTTAGTGCTTGTGACGCCGTCTCCACGCTTTGAGAACATAATTCTTGGTGAATCTTGGTGTGAGTCCGTAATCTCGTCCATTTCTTCTCCAATGAGCCCCAAGTTACGTGTATTTCCTCCAAATTCCATCCAAGTGCTAAAAAAACTAAAAACAAACGATTAAGCACATAATCTGGGCATATTTGCATGATTTAGGAGGTTAAATGACCCCGAAATAGTGTATAAAATGACACCTCATCAAATACCCCTACACTTGGGATTTTCTTGTCCTCAAGCAAATGGGCTTTTCTACCTAGACAATATCAATATAAGGGTCATTTAACCTACTCTTTAAACGTATTTTACAACACAACCTTCTAGACCTCGTAACTAAAAGCACGGAAAGTATATACTAGCACCTCACATAAGTGTTTGGGATTCTCTTTTTCTCTCGGTTGCATAACAAAATTATAACATAATGGGGAAACAGAAAATCAACACTCATTACCTGTTATAGCATATAAATTACCATAGGCTTGGTAAAGGATCAAACCTCCACCGCTTAGGCGCAAGTATTATTCATTACTATCTAAGAGGTCTTTTAAAGGGTTGTGGGGTGTAGGTGTAAGATAACATATAATGGAAAGGGAAACGGATGGGATACATTTGGGTGGCTTTGGGTGAATTGGGAGTAGAAGGGTTAGCTAATTATTTCTACGAATACACGTTGGTTTGGTTGCTAAGCTAAGACTCGGACAAAGATATACAAACTCTACATCAATCTCTTTCTTTTTCTTTTCACTCCCCGACAACGACGTCAAAAACTTAATGTGTCGTTGTGTGGTGTTTATTCATGAAAGTTCAAGTTTTAAATTTTTACTTTGCCGACTTAACCAAAAACAACACTTTAACGGGCGGTGTACCCAGTCGGTGGTAGATTCGTGGTAAGTAGGGTGTCGAACACTTGAAGCGAGGTTAAATCTCTCAATTTATTAATATTTTGGTTTACTAATCTAAGTTAATTCTAATCTAACTATTGGTCCCTAGGAATCTGATATAAGGTTTATCAACTTTAAACTAATCAGATTCCATAGCAACAAAGTGAGTTTTTAACAAATATATATAAACAATATAAAGAACAAGTTTAAAACACACAGAAGTACTTTTCAACGTATAGACTTTTATTAGAATCAAATAAAGAATCTATGACACACTGGAGGGGGAGTATACACAAATTCTTGCTACATTGTAGGAAGATTCATTTGTTCCTTGAATTAAGTTTATTGCCTAATTGATTTTTATTGTGTACCATTTTAAACAAGTGTAGAAGTGTTGGACTTGTTAATTTACTCTTTGAGCTTAAACGTTAGATGGTAGTAAAAGGGGTTCGGATGACCTACATTTGATTTGTGATTAGTTAAGTCGTAAAAAGAATATAACTAAGGTCTTTAGGTTAAACGTAGACCTATTCTAGTTATTTAGAAATTCTAGTTTAAGTCTTACTTATTAGGGTTTAACTAGTCGATTTACAATAAGAGTAAGTACGTAAAAAAATGTTATAAATAGAGAGGAAATAGAATTATTGAAATCGTAATATGACCTGAAAACACGGGGTGTTATAGTCTTCCCCCGTTAAATGAGCCTTGTCCTCAAGACTTAAGACGCGGCACTTGACGATGGTGCGGTCTTGGTGAAAAGATGTGGGTATTTCTGTTTGAATTGATCCTCACGTTCCCAGATAAACTCGAGACCTCGTTTAGAGTTCCATCTCACCTTAATGATGGGAATGCGACTTCTCTTTAATTGTTTGATTTCACGATCCATAACTTCTACTGGCTCTTCCACAAAGTGGAGCTTGTCATCAACACGTAGTTCTTCCAACGGAATCACAAGTGATTCATCGGACAGACATTTCTTCAGATTTGACACGTGGAACGTGTTATGAAATCGGCTTAATTGTTGTGGTAACTCAAGTTTATAGGCAACAGTTCTAACTCTCTCGATCACCTTAAAAGGGCCGACATACCTAGGGTTTAACTTCCCCCGTTTGCCAAAACGCACAGCTCCTTTCCAAGGTGAAAATTTTAACATGACCCTGTCACCAACTTGAAATACCATTGGTTTACGTCTAATGTTTGCATAGCTCTTCTGTCGGTCACGAGCGGCTTGGATTCTGCTTTTGATTTGGACGATCTTCTCGGTGGTTTCATGAATTATTGCAGGACCAGTAAGCTGAGCATCTCCAACTTCTGCCCAACACACGGGTGATCGACACTTACGTCCGTACAGTGCCTCGAATGGTGCAGCCTTTATGCTAGTATGGTAACTGTTGTTGTAAGAGAATTCTACTAACGGTAAATGTCTATCCCAATTCTTTCCAAAGTCTAACACGCAAGCGCGTAACATGTCTTCCAAAGTTTGGATAGTTCTTTCACTTTGACCGTCAGTTTCAGGATGATAGGCCGTACTCATGTCCAATCGAGTTCCCAATGCCTTATTAAGTGCTTTCCAGAATAGTGATGTGAATCTACCATCACGATCGGAGATAATAGAAACAGGCACACCATGTCGGGTGACTACTTCCTTCATGTAAAGCTTCATTAATTTCTCCATGGGATCCGTTTCCCTCATTGGTAGGAAGTGAGCAGATTTTATAAGACGATCAACGATCACCTAAATGATAGCATAACCGTTTGTCGTCTTAGGGAGTTTAGTGACGACATCCATGGTGATTTTCTCCCACTTCCATTCTGGAATCTCCGGTTGGACTAGTAAACTGGAAGGTTTTTGATGCTCTGCCTTGACTTTAGAACAAGTCAGACACTTGCTAACATAAGTGGCAAATCGCCTCATGTTAGGCAAACGCAAAGACACTTCTTCAAGTCTTGGTACATCTTGTCATAAACCGGGATGAATGAATATTTTGACTTATGGATCGAGCATGTTTTGGGGAGTGTCCATTAAGTAGCTTAAAGTTGGTAAACCATCTCTTGTGTTTAAACATAGATGTACCGTCTTACGGGGGTTACCAACTTTTCTTTAGTGAGGTCTTGTCGGAGCATACCTCCAACATCTTCAGCAGTGAGGTTTTCAGGTTTTAATGCTTTGGTTTGAGCTTCTAGGATTTGTTTGGGAAGATTCAAGCCAATAGTCATAACTAAGACTCGGACCCTTAAAGGTTTAACCCTTTCTTTTCTGCTTAATACATCAGCAACCACGTTCGCCTTCCCCGGGTGGTAGCGGATTTCACAATCGTAGTCACTAAGAAGCTCCAACCATCGTTGTTGTCTCATGTTTAACTCTTTTTGGTCAAGGATATGTTGTAAGCTCTTTTGTTCGGTGAACACGATACACTTTGTCCTGTATAAGTAGTGTCTCTACATTTTAAGGGCAAATACTATAGCTCTAAGTTCTAGGCCATTAGTGGTGTAGTTTTTCTCATGAATCTTCAGTTGTCGAGAAGCATAGGCTATGACCTTCTCGTTTTGCATAAGCAAAACACCCAATCCTTTATGCTAAGCGTCGCAATAAACAATAAAGTTTTTTGATCCTTTAGACAAGGCCAAAATAGGTGCGCTACATAACTTTTGCTTGATCAACTGAAATACAGTTTCCTCCTTTTCTCCCCAGTCAAACTTCACATTCTTCTGAGTCAGTTTAGTCATGGACTTTGCGATCTTGGAAAAGCCTTAAATGAATCTTCTGTAATAACCGACGATTCCTAAAAATTGGAGGATCTCTGTTGGATTCTTAGGAGACGCCCAATCTTTAATTGACTCGATCGTTACAGGATCTACATGGATGCCTTTGCTATCTATCACATGTCCGAGAAACTGTACCTTTGAATTCCAAAATTCACACTTAGAGAATTTTGCGTACAACTCCTCTTTCTTAAGTAATTCCAAGATTAGTTTGAGATGCCCTTCGTGCTCTTCCTTGTTCTTTGAATAAATTAGTATATTGTCAATAAAGGCAATCACAAATTTATCCAGGTACGGCTTGCACACCCGATTCATGAGGTCCATAAATACAGCGGGCGCGTTAGTCAAACCAAAATGCATCACTTGAAATTCATAATGACCATAGCGGGTCCTAAACGCGGTCTTTGGAATATCTTCCTCGCGAACCCTCAACTGGTGGTAGCTTGATCGTAGGTAAATCTTCGAGTAGACACTCGACCCTTGAAGTTGGTCGAACAAGTCATCAATTCTAGGAAGTGGATAATGATTCTTCACCGTTAACTTGTTCAGTTCACGATAATCGATGCACATGCGAAATGATCCGTCTTTCTTTTTGACGAACAAAACCGAGGCTCCCCAGGGTGAAGAGCTGGTTCTTATAAAGCCTTTGTCGGATAGTTCTTGAAGTTGTTCCGCCAGTTCTTTCATTTCGGATGGTGCCAACCGGTAAGGCACCCGTGCTATAGGTGCAGCACCTGGAACCAGATCAATTTGGAACTCTAGTTGTCGAGCTGGTGGAATACCCAGCAAGTCTTCAGGAAAGACTTCAGGAAAGTCTCTGATAATCGGCACGTCCTCAAGTCGTTTCCCCTCCAACTTGTCTTTGGCTTCCTTCATGGTAATGTGTGCCAAAAATACATCACATCCCTTTGACAAATACTCTTGTGCTTTAGTGCACGAAATGATATTCAGTCGGGATTCTTCCCTTTGGTTGTTTCCATTGCCTTGAAAAATTAACATCTCGCTTCTGAAAGGAACAGATGATCACTCTATGATACTTTGTTAACCAGTCCATCCTAATAATGACGTCAAAACTACCGAGTGGGACCGGCATTAAGTCGATGTTGAAATGATGATTCATGAAGTTTAGAGTGCAACCTCGAATTATGGTGTTAACTCCTATGATTTTCCCATCGGCTAATTCTACGTCATAATGATTTTCCAATGTTGTAAGGGTAATGTTAATCAAGGCACTAAATGTGGTAGGATACAAAGCTTCCTTATACGCACCGGTAGGTCAATTAAAATTGTAGCATAACGGGTTGTTGAGGAGAAACGTACCCATGATGAATGTTAAGCATCCGGGCTGACATCTCTTTCCTCCCTAATAGCATTAAGCTTTCCTTAAGCCACGCCATTCCCGTTTGCCATTCCCACGGTCTTTAGTTTTATGGGTAATTCTTCATGATTGTGTCCTGGTGTTTCTCATTAATTGCATGCCCTTGCCTTTTGATTCTTGTTGTTTGTTAGTTGTTATTGTTGTTGTTGTTGGTATTGACCCTGACTATATCATGGTTGGTATGGACCATTCCTCTTGCATGTTTCCACACTTTGGGGTGAACATTGTCTGGTGTGTGTGGTTGGTAGTTGCATTGTGCATAGAGGTAGAGATTTCTAGTGTAAGCCTTTTTTCTCCAGGGCAGCAGTGTATGCCCTAGCTACATTTTTGCTTCTTGTTGGGTTTTTTGTTGGGGATTGTTTTTCTTGATGAATATCAGCATTTCTCTTGTTGTCATGCTGCACATTGCTGCATATAGTGTGTAGGTTTGTCCATAATCATTGGCCATTCGATAGCTTCATCAAAGAGTTTTTGGGTCTTGCATGACATGAACCATTCCCATGAATGTTTTCTCGGGATTTCCATGATGTACTTGGTCAACCTTTTCGGTCTCATCAGCTAGAAAACAATTTGCGCTGCACATCAATGGCTAGTTCTTGGAAATGCTGAGTATAGGCTACAACATCTGTTCCCTTGACCTTAAGATTCCACAGTTCAATTTCAAGTTTCTTGATTTCACCTTTTGAAAATATTTGTCTGTCAACTTCTTTTAAGAGTCTCCCCCAAGCTCATAAGCATAGGCAAGCTTCTTGTCCTTTGGTTCTCACATGACCCATTCCACCAAAGTTTAGTGACTGCAAGACCTAGCAGAGTGCAGGTTCGAGAACTTCACTTGATAGTCAATGGTACAACCGCTAATGGTGGTAATTCTGATTTCCATTCTTTTCAAGCCATTGAGACAAGCCATCAAACGCACTTTTCAGTTCCTTGAAGTTTAAGGGTTGGTTTTCATGAATTGGGGTAAGGAACAACACGTGCAGGTTTCTTGAGCTGGCCCTTTTAGTCCTCCACCCAAACTTTTGGCTATGATATCCTGAGTATGGGTAGAGTTTCTTTGGATTGCCCGATCGATCATAGCTTGAATAGATTTTAGAGTCATGACGTCGTTTGCTCCTTGTCTTGTTACAAGCATGATTTTACTAAATCACAATAATACAATGTACGTGAGATATAATCACAATGTCGATACAAATGGATATGATAATAATAACTACACCACAACACAATGGAGAATGAATAAAATGAGATCAACCATATACATAATACATCCACATCTCATTACATATGTAGATTAATACGATGATTTGTTTGGATACTAAATGACTACTAATGATTTAGGTATAGAAAATGAAAATACGTCTAGAGTCTTATTAGCTGGGAGTTACCAATTAAAACTTAATAGTTATACAAGAAGCTAGAAATGAAAAAGTACAAACTAGCAGTATACGGCGTCTACATAGTATCATCGGAGCTTTGCCTCTTAGCACCCTTGGTACGCATCATCTATCTGACTGCACGATCCTCAGCGCTCTGGCGCTGCCACTCCATACAACTCATGTGACTCTCTAGTGTCTCAAGTCGTGCCAATAATGCCCTGTTCCAAGCCTCATAACTAAGGTAAGCCTGGCGTACCTCATGCAACTCTGTCTCGTAAGCAGTCCTCTAGCCTCTCACTACATCAATCTCAAGTCTAATGTCCCTGTGGTCAGTCGGAGCATCATGAAGCTGTGTATAGAAATCCTCACTCTCTCTCTCCTGCGAACCTGTGCCTGGTAGCTGACCCTCAAGTTGACTTCCTCGATAGAAGTCATCATCCTATGCTTAGAAGCCTGTAAAGCTCTAACATGACCAACATCCTCTGCTCTATCAGCAGCTCTAGCAATAGTTCGGGCATCATAACTAGGACTACGGAGCAAACCCCGTCCTGCCCCAATAGTGTCAACAAAATCATACTGACCTTTAGGTGGTCTAGCAGGAGCAGTAGAACTCTCTGCTACATCACACCCAGGTGGGGGAGAAGTAAGTACAAATCTCCTCCGAGGTGGCATGTCCTCCTCAAGGATGTCATCTCTTATATGGATCTTAGTTGACCTATGACCTAGTGGTGCCTGATCATAGGCAGGGCTGGTGGGTGGTGGTGTGGAAGTTGGAGGTGATCAGCTGCTAATGCAAATTATTGAGGTGCCTGGGTAAGAAGCGGGTCATAGGTGTATGTAGGTCTGACAGTATATCCTCGACTCCACGGTGTCTAGGTGGTTGTGGATGTTGACAGCAAGTGTATATCTTTGAACGGCTCAGTCTCATCGGAACCCTTAGAGGGCTCCTCATCTTCATCATTAGTATCATCATCATCGTCATCATCATCGGAGGGCTCATCATCACCATCCTCTCCATCAACAAGATAGTCAGTATGGTCCTCCTTGAGTTCCTCCTCTGGATCATCATCGTCATCCTCAGGCTCATCTGGATAATCAATAGAATCCTCCTCCATCGACTCTGAGTTAGCAATGTGCCCAGGTGACTCAGCAGTCGGTGAAGCATCATCAACATAAGGCTGATCATCGACCTGAATGTCATCATCTAATGGTACATGGTACTCTGGGTGCTCTGGCTCCAGAACGTATACCAGTACATGCTCATCCAACTCCATAGTGTCAGGTACATAAGCAAGTGACAATGGTAGTGCCTGCCCTTGTTGGGCAACCTCCTCGTTGGGGTCCATCTTCGGAAGCTCACCGACATTCACAAGCGGAATACCCCATGATGGTCTGTTCGAATCAGAAGATATGGACATATAGGTAACAGCAGGCGATGTGTTGTCTGATGACATGGCTAATCTGTAACCATAATATAAACTTGTATAAGTATATTATATAAGACCAACAATAATATACGTAATGTAATATTAACACGTATATAACCTATGTAAGCACTTAGTAAAATCAACTAATGCTAAAATGATGCATGACATGTAAGCATGTATACTAGATATAAACTAGATGCAATACTACTCGTTTGCATGTATGTCCCCTTTGAAAAACTTTTGAATGACGTAATATTTGAAAGACGGTTATAAACCAAGTAAAAATATTTGACCTTGTTCTCTGATAACCTTGGCTCTAGTATAACAATCTGTAAACCACTAAAATGGGTCGCTGAGGGATTTTGAAGTTCCGGGGGCATTACTTCATTGATACAATACACAAGTCTTATTGAGAACGACCTCTAAAGTTTCGTTTTTATAACTGATACAGTAGGATTTCATAAATGGTTTTGTTAAAAAAAGCTCATAGGCTTAATTGTTCAAATTGAAAAAGTAAAGATTTCACAACATAACAATATCTCAAAATGTAATGCACGTAAATCTTTATAGGGATATGACTTTAAAAGACGACCATCCAACGTACCCATGACTTGCACCTTATTGACCTGAGAAAACTTGTTTAAACTGTCAACAAAAATGTTGTGAATTAATAGTTTATAAATTAAATGAAGGATTAGCTAGATTTCCCTTAATAATAAAGAATAGGAATTACAATATCACAAAAATGATTGACGTTATGCCTACCTCAAGCTCATGACACTGTGAAGCTAAAACAATGTATGTATATCAAAATACATATAAATGATAATGCCCAATGTAGATGTTCAAACCCGTAACATCTAGGAGTCTTGAAATGTATAAATTTTTGAAGTTTCCGGCCCAACCGGTAAATAGCAACGTGCTACATGCGCCGAACGGGGATGTTAATTCCCAATAGATCTATTATAACATTCGCGCTTACTATTCAGTAATTAACAGTTTCATGATGATGGGGCTATAGTGGGGTATAGCTACTTAGGCAAAATGTAATATTTTGAATTAAAATGTACTTGCATCCATTTGGTTAAAACATACATTGATCTCATCCCGAGATTTGATAAATGATTGAAATGTGTAAAATGGGGACTATAAACTCACATCAAGCAATGATAACGGAATAGCAAGGTAGTGGTACGAAAAACTAAGCAAAAGACTTTATCCGCAACCTAAGTAAAAATAATATATATTTACTAAGCAGAAAATATAAATCAGTATTGGCAAATCACGTCGCTGTATGTGCTGTGCTCTCGCTCGCGTCTTGGGTTTTATTGTTTTAGAAAAATAAGTTTCCATGTTAAAGCGGTCAACTTCATCGGTTCAATGCTTTCAAAATAATAACACGCAATTTACGATATAGGATTCTTGGGAATAAACTAGTGTCATTCTCTCGTCTACTTAAAATGTTAGTTTAGTTAGCCATTGGTTTGGTTCTCTAAGTTACGTGTAATTTAAATTTGACGAAATTATTAGTGGCGTTTAACTAATTGAATAAGCTTAATTATAATTAAGTTTTACTATTTGACGACTTGGAGTTTTACAATATAATTATGGATTCGTTAGTTAACGGTAATGAAAACTAAAAATACATTTGACATCTCGGCCAGGTCGTCTATAACTTTCGTCTTTTAAGTTTTTTCCAACGAGGTCGTTTAAAGGGTTAAAATCGTGGCTAATTATGTGTGTGTCACGGTTGAGAACAAGTAAATTTTTGGCCAAGGGTTCTTAAACGCGCATTTGGTTTTGGTCTCGTTTGCGGACTTCGTTATTCAATATTAGGACGGAGATAAAAGTACTCCTTTGTTAAACTAGGACCAGGTCTCTATAATTTGTCTTTTATAAGCTTTGATGGGTCGGTGGTCGTGATCGGGGTCAAAAGTAGGGCTAAAGGTCGGCTTACTCGCAAACATGTCATGACTACTCGCACACCAGGTGTTCAACAAATTGTCGACACCTATGACGAACAGCCGACTTTAAGTGTGTTTTGCGAGCTCGTTTCTAAACGAAAATGGCTAGTTTCTCTTCCTAATTAAAGATGGTATTATAGGCTTCAAATAATAATATTTGGTTCGTTTTAACATTTGGTAAATGTGTCGCAAAGGCCTGAGAAATATGCCTCGCTGGTTGTTTTTAATAGCAGTGGACAAGAAGGGCGTTTCTGTCACCTAACTTTAGACCTTCTAATTCTCAATACTTGACGAAAACTAGGGATTCCAGGGGCAAATACAATTCCTTACACGTCTTTTTTTATGGAATAATTAAGGTCACTTTTTAATGATCATTCCTAGTTGGTCGAATGATGTTACCCAAAACATACCCACGTAATGTGATTTATACTAGTTTACAACAGACGCGGCTCTTATTTTCTTTTTATTCTATAACGTGACCAAGACACAAATATGGATGGGTCTTCTTACACCTATCTCCCTAGCATAAGCATGGCTCATGTTTTATAGCCACTTACAGTTTTATGGGGGTTTTTACTTGTTTATTCGTTTACATCTAGAAAGTGAACAAACAGTTTTGTTTTTAAAATTATCAAGCACACTACTATGGTATATGGATTGCATAATAAAGATAAGTAACAAGGAGTGATTAGCTCACAAAAACTCAAGGACGAATGCGTGAAAATCTTGACCCACAGAGATGATGAATACACGTAGCTTTTTACCCTTCACGTATACAAAAACCAAACACCCAAAAAATGATTATTTGCAACTGCTTGTACCCCTTTTAATCACGAACCCACTTGCTCGTTTGCTTCCTTGATGTGGACGAATAACAGGGAACGAAAAACCCAAAGAAACCTAGTTAGGGTTTCTTGGAGTTTTAGGGTTTATGGAGATAATGATGGCGCAATGTGTGTGTTCTATGTGAATCGAAACAATGGATAGAAGAATAAGGAACAATGGTGTAAGGAGTAGGATTTTAATTTTGATTGTGTTTCTCTGTGTTTGCAAAGAAGAGTAGGCAAGGGCTTATTATACATACATGTATTGCCTGCATAGTGTTCCTCTTTGTTTGTCACGTTCATATGTTAATCCATTTAAGGCAAGAAATTTTTGGGTTTAAATATGATCAATGTATAGGATTATAAAGGTGAATAATGTTTGTTGCGTGGAAGCAGAATCAAGAGAAAAGAGTAGCCTAGTATTCACGTGGGTCTTGAGGGTTTTTGTAAAAGGAGACGTTGGGCTTTATTTGTTGGGTAAAAGAGTTATATTAAGGATGGATTTTTGTAGGATCTTATTTTATTTGAATGTTACTGGTTTGAGGAATTGGGAAAATAGTACACGAGATTTATGTCTAGATTTTAGGAGTGTATATTAGTTTCTTGTATTAGATTTATGGTTTAAGGAATTTTGTTGTATGTATTACTTTAAAAGAAAAAGGAAAAGAAATATAAGACTTGATTTTTGTTTACCTATTAGAGATAAACGCTTATTTACGGTGAACGGATAGCATACACACGCTTATGGTTAGATAAATCGTAAAGAAAAATGTTACTAGAGTCTTTAGTTCAACTTAGTATTATTCACGTTATTAAAAGGTCTTGGTTAAATTTACTCATTAGAATTTAACTAGGCGATTTAAATAAAAAGTAAACACGTAAAATTCTATAAATAGAAAGAAAATGGAATGATTGAAGTCGTGACATGACCTAAAAACATGGGGTGTTATAAGTAATTAGACCCTTTCTTGTCAAGACATCACAGTTGGTGATTCTTGATTCAGCTCTTCTATATAGCATTTTGTCACAATATCTATCATATTTAAACTTGTAATTATAGTACTTGTGCACCACCTCTGGGCCCAAGCAGATCAATCAGTTCTGCTTTCCTTACCTTCCCTTCCTGTTTGGCTGCTTCAGCTTTGGCTTCCTCCTCTGCTTCTTTTGATTATTGATTTGTTTCTTCTGATATTGAAGTGCATACATCTTTAGTGACAAAATCAAACTTTTTTATCTTATAACATTCGCGCTAATCCATAATCATAAAAGTATAGTATGTGTTTACGTTCAAAAATTAAACCAAGTATTGTATCTCCTCGCGAGATATATGAATGAGTTTGTAAACCAAACAGGTAATCAACCATGTAAATGCATTTGTAAACAAGCATGTTCTCACCCCAAAAATATATGTAAAACCAGTAAAACATGGGGGCTATAAACTCACATTGATGTTGAAGAACGATTGACAGATAGGCATCTAATATGCACAACACCAACGGAGACGAAGGGCTCGATCAAGAAGTCTGCAACTAATCTTTAGGCTAAGTCCACAGCCTAGGGATATTGGTATTTGGGTTTCCCGATGAATGGCCACATCAACGCGACACGTTGATAAAGATTTAGATTTCCAAGTTGTAATAGTTTGGTAGTTGGTTAAATAAAGTAAATCAAAAGTAAACCCAAGGTGTGTAATATATTCCGTATATATGTTACATATGAAAAATAACCAAGTATATAATTCATACCGTGAATTATATAACAAAAGAAACCAATTAATTATAATAATTGCGGTTATATAATACTTTTGCAAGTTTTATTTAAGATTGTCGAGAAAATAATTTTGAAACGAAACGGGTTCGACACAGCATTGGGTAATCACATATTTACTAAAATAATAGTTCTCGTATAAAAGTGTACGCACGTTTTTTAGCTTCATAATTTATAAACGATGTTTTCTAGCTTTTTCAATCATTATGACCTTTATCTTCCAGTCGAAGGAATTATTAAAATAATTTTTTATAATTTAGTGTTTCGTTAAAGTCTTTTAACTATAACTTGTTGCGTTGTTGTAAAATATATCTTTTCGTTTAGTATCGGTTTATTGTATAATTATAAATTAACAATCTTAAAGCTATTAATTAAATCCTTTTTCAAATCATTTCGTTTTGCAATGTTCCACTCCGTTTTAATATATATGTATTTATATATATATATATATATATTATAGATCATATATTTATATTTATTTAAAATACAATCAAATAATAATTATTACTTTTTATTTAACCATATTTAAACCACCATTAATATCCGGTTTGTATTATCATTATTGAAATATATTTATTATCCATTTTTTTGTTTAACTCCAAGCTCACCTATGTTGTTTCGCTAAACAACCATCGGACACCTTTGTTGTCTTATATAAAACCCAAAAAACACATCTTTTTGTTTTCCTGCACATCCCCCCCAAAAAACACAACCCTAAGGCCAATCTGCCAAAACCATAAACGCTCCTAGTGGTTTTCTACCCCATCCAAAATGCGTCCCTTAATGATGTTTAATATCCAAAAACAAACACGCCTTGTGGCTGTGTTTCAAAACCAACGCACATAATCTCGTATAATCATCAAAAACCCAAACGTACCTTAATCGTTTCAAAATAACCTAAATCCAAACGATCTAATCTGTCCTGAATACAAAACGGCACGCCTTTGGACTGATGTACACAGCCAAACAGCACCTTATTGGTGTTAACCACAGAAACAAACACCCCTTGGTACTATACGTATAACCAAACGCACCCTGGCCGTGTGACAAACAAACCAACACACCCCTTGGTGCCGCGAGACAAACCAAACCTAGCCCTTCGGCTGTTATACCCAAACCGAACCCACCCCTTTCGATTAATAACCCGAACAAACATACCCCTTGCTCGTCTTTAATACCAAACGCACCCCTGGTGGGTTGTCACAGCCAAACGCACCCCTTGCGCGACTGTTAACAACCAAATGCACCCCATTAGTGAAAATCAAACGCCACCATATATCTTTTTCTAACAAAGCATAAATGCCCCTAGTATGCTGTAACAGCCAAAACGCACCCTTCTGGATCGTGCGTGACAGCCCTAACCAAACACCCCTAGCTACTGCATATACCAAAGCACCTTTTCGGCTGTCCCGAAACCAAAACACACCCTGCGTGGTGTTGTACACAACCAAACACACCTGTTGGTGGTTATGACCAAAACACCGACGCACCTTTTGGTGTTAACATGAAACAGAACGACCATGTGCTGAGACACGAACCAGTAGCACCCCATGGTATAGTATAACAAAACCCAAAGCCCCCCGTTGTGTTTTTTACCCGGACCCAAACGCACCCTGTCGGTGTAAAACCCGAACCCGACGCACTCTTGGGTGGTGGTCGCGGTGGTGGGTAGCTTGGGGCTGTGATGGTGGTGTAGGCCCCGGTGATAAGGTGGAGAGGGTGGTTACGAGGTGGTGGTGGGGATGACGATGACGACAAGATGATGATGATGATGATGGTAGTGAGGGTGGGGTGACGGTGGTGTTATGGTGGCTGTCGTGGGGTAGCAGCCAAAGGAGGGGGTGGTGGCGCGTGGTTCGGTGGATCAGATAGATCGGGCGACAAGAAACACTTTTGGACTTACCGGAAAAACTCGCCGAAAAAGTTTTTCGGCGGTGGAACGGCGGCGGTGACGGTGGCCGGAGGTGGCTGCCGGATTTGGGGAGAGGGAGAGAGTTTCATGTTTGTGTGTGTGTTATTAGAGATGGAAAAATGAAATTTAATATATAAATTTTATATATATAATAAAATTTATAATATGAAATGATAATTCTCCACATAGTCTGGTTCATTTTGTATATTTTTCATATTTGTTTTTTTTTTTTTTTTTTTTTTGTTTTTTTCGTCAACTATCGGTTCGGGACTCGTTTGGGCCACTTATCGGACGATTCAAAATACAAAACTTGCGCCCATTGTTTTCCAAATTATTTTTTCTGATAAAAAAAGAGGTATTTACTTGATAATATATTTCATTAAATATTTTTTACATTTAAAATAAATTATCTGTTATTTATTTTTTGACTTGGTTAAAAACTCTCGCTCTCTCTAAGAAATTTTTGACTCGAATATTCGCGTTATCAACAACGCTTAAATAAGTAAAATATTAAATAATTTTATTTAATATTTTTATTAAATAAATAGTGATAATTAAAAATAAATTTAATTATTTTTGTGTGTCGGTACCCGTTGCGTGCAGTTTTTAAAACTTTGCGAGGCTGTTTTAGCCCTCTTCTGCTTGTTTTCAAGTCTCGGGTAAAACTAAAAAGTTGTCTGTATATCGTTTTTTACATCAAATTGCTTTTGGGTCAGAATCGTGTGAAATACGTGATTTAGTGGTTCGTTTTTGATAAATCAAACTATGTATTATTATATATCATTTTTCGTTGTCGAATACAATTTAAGTTAAAAATTAAATTTACCTTGAGTTATGTAATAATAAATATGATTTAGTTTTTAATATATGTTCCGAAAATTTTAACGGTCACGCTGGTAGGTAATTGCTTTTATGTGCACCAAATGAAAGAACCAAAGTCGAATAGTCAATTAAGACCCAAAAAGTCAAAAGGGCATAATTCGTCTATTCAAAATTTTGAATAATTCTCGGATGTTACAGTACCTACCCCTTAATGAAAATCTCCGTCCGAGATTTATTTCGTGTTATCCAATTGTGTGACCATGAAATACTTAAGGTTTAATAAAACTCGTTCTAAACAAGGACGCTGATAACTTTATTCAGCAAAATTCGGTGTTTCCACATTATATTTTTTTTTTTTTACAAAATATATTTGGATAGGGTTTGTTTAGGGTTATTTAATCCATCCAAAATGGATATCTCAAATAAAATATTAATCATTACAGTTATTTATGACTTGTATAACGCGTTATAGGGAAAGTACTCCCCCCATTTTATTTGAGACCCTCAAGAAGAAGGTGTAGTCGCGGAAGTATGTTTGTATAGTTTCTAAATGTCCGCGGATCGGAGTCTGTTTTACTATCTGTAAATGTTCGTGATTCCCATCAAGTGGCTTTTGTATGTAAGTACCCTAACCTTACTTGGCTTGTACTAGGATGTATCGCGATCCTAGTTTCATACCTAGTGGGCTCCGAAATGTAGTCAAACTATCTGTTTCGTCGATAGGTATTTTGTTATCTCGTTTAAGGGAGTTGCATTACCTATTGGATAAAGTTGTATCAGTCTTTATTGGGACCGCTCCAGGACCCAACAGCAACGACCATAACGTCAATACTATAACAAATGGTGATGGGATGCCGAGAATGAGGACATTTCGAGAAACAATATTCCTAGAATAAAGTTTAACAAATTGGAGGAGCTCGCGGAAGAGCTTATGCGATAGACGGCGGAATATGGTACTCAGTCGTTAGTTTGATGAATCAGCTCCATTAAGTAATAACTTAAGAATGAGTTCAGGTAGTTCCAAGTGAGGCCTTAAGATGCTACTGACTGGTGAGACACGATTGTGTTTCTAGACCTTTTTAACGGATTCCGGTGATTGTCGGGTTCGAGTTCATACTCGTTTCATATCGGATACCATTAAGCCCACTCATTTATAATTCATTATTAGCATAAAGAAGCGTCCCAGTTTATGTAAATAATGAATTGATAAACTTATGGTTCGGTGATTTACAATTTATTTATTTAAATGAAGAGGCGTCCCAATCCTTTCAAATAAAGAGATTATAAATCATCCTACTTAATAATTTTGTGATGCAATACGCGTACTCACCTAACCTTCAAGGTGGTGGATGACATGACGATGCATGTGCTCTAATGAGTATGGGACGAGTGTTTAAAACTCGTCTTCGGGGAGGGGGAGTAAAACTATCAGGCGAGATCAACATAGACCTCTTCTAAAGATTGATCCAAAAGACAAAGGTAAGAGTGTATTGGTTGAAGAAGAGCCAAAGAAAGTAAAAAGCAGAGATCAAGGGTTAGCTCAAATTGAAAGTGATGCAGAGTTAGCTCAAAGATTGCATGAGGAAGAGTTAGCAGAGTTGGACAGAGCTCAAATAGAAAGACAAAGACAAGAAGAAGCTACTAATGCTGCTTTGACTGAAGAGTTTGATGAAATTCAAGCCAGAATTGATGCTGATGCTTTGTTTGCTGCAAAGCTCCAACAGGAAGAGAGAGAGCAGTTTACCATTGAAGAAAGAGCATAATTTTTGGTAGAGACAATAGCAGCACAAAGGAAGTTTAGAGCTGCTCAAAGGGCTGCAGAGATCAGAAGTAAACCACCTACTAAAACACAGTTGAGGAATCTTATGATGACTTATCTAAAGAACACAGGTGGTTACAAACACAGTCAGCTGAAAGGAAAGACTTATGAAGAAATCCATGAGTTGTATGAAAGACAGCAAAAGAGGAATCAAGATTTTATACCAATGGATTCAGAGAAAGAAGTTCAGGAGTCAGGTAAAAGATTGAAAAGAGTTGCAGGATCATATGCAACACAAAAGTCACCCAAGAAACCAAAAGTAATGAAATCTGTAAAGAATGTTACAGAAGAAGAAGCACCAGAGTATGAGAAGGAGAAGGAAGAAATCAGGTTAAGCTTAAAGATAATTTCTGGTGATGACAGTGAAGTGAACTATGAACCACTATCCAGAAGATAACCTATTATAATTTGGGAATATAAGTTGTAACACCCCCAAAAACGGGTCGCAGTGGAAATGTGTCCGAGGGCGTTACTTCATAATACTCAACGCTAGATACAAGAGAATGACCTCTAAATGTGTCGTTTGAAAATTAATCTCGTTGATTTCCTTGAAATTGATATAATGTTTGTCCCATAATTGCATCACAATGAAAAGCTTGAAATTAACACAACGAGATTTGATCACTTGTATGTATGTAGAAATCCATGAATGAAATCTTGTCAGTTTAGACTCCAATGCACATCAAATAATCCAAGCATCTAATTCACCTGAGAAAAACATGCTTAAAAAGTGTCAACATTAAAGTTGGTGAGTTCATAGATTTGTTTAAGTATAAATGCTGAACTAAAGTTCTGTCAAGTGTGTATGACCATTTAAAATCCTTAAATGTCCTTCCAAAATGTATGTATGATTTTTAGAAATCAAATAGTTATAAAGTATGCATGACCATTTCAATCCCCAAATAGTCACAAAAATATACGTATGATCGTTGTATCGCAATTGTTCAAAGCATGTATGATATTTATATATATATCACCAAAATATTTCAAGTATGTATTGCCACCTTATTCAAGGCACAGTAAATATCTATGTGAGTATAAAACAATGATTACAATTACTCTAAGTTCATGAAACCGGTGCACTAATATAACAATAAGAGTTCATATGTAAGTATTGTGGGCCCTATAGGCCCATCCAATCGTAATCCGACATGTTATAACGTTCATTTGCCCAGTGATAGCTAATCATCCGAACGAGGATTGTTCATCACGAATTAGATTATTTTATAACTATTTCGCGTAGGGACTAACATGCTATAACGTTCGTTTCCCCTGTGATAGTAAATCAACACGATCATGGATCACACCCGTATAGATTATTTCATAACATTCGCCCACACCCTCCAAGTGATTACAGGTCTTGAAGCTGTGACGTTAGACTTATATATATACCCATCACAGGTGTCCCCTCCAAGAACACCTGGGCCTTTATTTAAAGAATATGTACTCCCTCTACCGGTGTCCCCTCCAAGAACACCCGGACAGTACTGTATTGTTATCAGTTCAATCCGCTTAAGCTAATCCGTAATCATTTCAAAAGTAAAGTACATATATTTGTGACCAAAAATGAAGTCAAGTAATATATCCCATAGCGAGCTATGTAAATGAGTATGTGAACAATTTGTAATCTATCCACGTAAATGCGTTTGTAAATATGCCTTGTTCCCCCCCCCCCCCCCCCCCCCCCCCCCCCCCCCCCCCCCCCCCCCCCCCCCCCCCTTGTTCTCACCCCAAAAATATATGTAAACAAGTAAAACGTGAGGCTATAAACTCACCTTGATGATGTAGAACGATTGACAGATGGGCATCTAATATGCACAACACAAACGAAAGATGAAGTGGCTCGATCAAAAAGTTGCAACTAATCTTAACGGCTAAGTCCCAATTAGCCTTGGATCTTATGTAATTTGGTTTTCCCTGGTAAAATGGGATTGCTCTACAGACACGTTGATATTTAGATTTAGATTTAAATTTGGTTAATTAAAATAAATCGAAAGATAAACGCACAGTATGTAATATATTCTTTATATATTCCATATGAAAAATAACCCTTATATAACTCATACAGTGAATTATATAGCGAAGACAAACAATCCAAAGATTTATGTGGCGTATATAATGTTTTGCTAGTATTATATAATAAGTGTGAGTAAATGATTGATGGCCATAATAATTCGACACCAATATAGTTAATAAGAGTACCCTGCATAAAAGTAGACACACTGTCTTAAAGTTATGAATTAAATCAACAATGTTTGTAACTAGCTTTTACAAAAGTTATGATTATAAAATTCTTACGACAGGAATTTATAAAATAATATTTTATAAATTAATCTTTCGTCTTATTGACAGATCGTAGCTAAAATTGTTGTCTCCTTGTAAAAGTATAGTTTTCGTTCGTTGTCGGGTTATTGATACGTTTATAATCAATATATTCTTTAAATATAAACTTGTTCTTTTTTACCGGGTCTCTAAAATAATAGAGGTTTTAGTAAAACATTACTAAATATAGAAATTAATATAAATTTCGTCAAGACCTTTTCGGTTATATGACGTTTTCCATATTTATAAAATCTAACGTTTTTCCACTTAATAACAAAATCAATATTTCAACATCCGCGTGTTTTAAATATCTACATATATATATCATATATAAACTAACCACAATAGTAAATCGTACTATTTATTTAACCATTTTTAAAACCACAAATATACACGGGTTCTTAGAATATAACTTTATGATTTAATTATTTGACAAGAGTGGTAAACCAAACGACCTATTGCTGTTCGGTTAAACCAATCGCTTCCCTATGCCGAAAACTGTTTAACCCCAAACGCACCCCTTGGTTGCAATCTGCTAAACCAAACACCCCTTGTTTGGTAAATCTACCCAACCAAACACCCCTTTAATACCAATCTGCCCAACCAAACACCCCTTTAATACCAATCTGCCCCACCAAACACCCCTTTATTGCAAATCCGTTGTCCCAAACGCACCCTCTACATCAATCTGCTAAACCAAACACATCCTTATGTGTTTTTCTCATACCAAACCCACCCTATTCGGCATTAATAACCCGAAACAAACACCCCCTTGTGGCTGCCGAATACCAAACAGCCAACCGCACCCTTCTCGGTGTTATAATTTCCCCCAAAAAATACATAAAAACCACCGCACACCTTGGTGCTAACCGCAAAACACCGAAGCGCCATCGTGGTGGCTTTGCCACCAAACGCACCTCATTTGGTGCCGAAAAACAATACCCACTTAAAGAAGCCCACTTGTGCTCCAAATACAAAACCAAACGCACCCTCGGTTGCGGGTTTACGACAACCAACGCGCTACAGGTGACGTGAATAAAGAAAACTAAAAGCACCTTTCTATTAATCCCACACCGAACGGTCCTTATTCGTTGTTGGTTGGTGGTTGGTGCGGCGGTGGTGGTGGAGGGGATGGTGATGATGATGACGGGGTGGTGGTGTGGCGGGGTGTGGTGAGGAGTCTGCGGCGGTGGTGGGTTCTCGTGGGGTGGTGGTGGTGCGGCGCGTGACCTAGGGGATCGGATAGATCGAGTCACGAGGAATATCTTTGGAGTTGGCCGGAAAAGTCCGCCGGAAAAGTTTTTCCGGCGGCGGCGGCCTTGTCGTGGCCGGAACCCGGCGGCTGGCCTTGTCGTGGAGGGGGAGAGAGCATTTGTGTGTGTTATTTGTTATCAAATGAAAAAAAGTGATATAAACTTTATATATATATATAAAGTTTAAAAAATGAAAATAGAAAGTGAGTTATAGTTTAGGGTTTATTGTGTAAATGTTTTAATGTAGTTTTGATAAAAGCGGTTCGGGACTCGTTTGAGCGACTTAACGGTCGAATCGAGTCACGAAACTTTCGCCATTGTTTTCCAAATCATTTTTCCAACGAAAATGAGTATTCACTTGATAGTATTTCGTAAATATTTTTATAACATTTATAAAAACATTAGTTATTTATTTGGTGAACCGGTTACGCCTTGTCCGAAATAAAAATGGATTTCAACTCGAATTTTCGCGTTATCAACAACGCTTTTAATAAAAATGCTAAGTAGTTTATTAAATATTTTTATTTAATAAAATGATAATTAAATACAATTTAATTATTTCTGTGTCGGTACGCGTTGTGTTCAAAATTTTGCGAGGGCATTTCAGTCACTTTCTGCTTGTTTCCGGGTCTCGGGCAAAACTAAAAAGTTGTCCGGAATGTCGTTTTACATCAAATTGCTTTAGAGTCCGGGTCGTGAAAACGTGATTTAGTGGGTCGTTTTTGATAAGTCAACTTAGGAATAACATATATCTCCTTTAAATATGTTCCGAAAAATTTCCGGTTACGCGGTAATCGCTTTTATGTGACAATAAAAGACCAAAAGTCAAAAAGTCAAGTCAGACTCAAAAAGTCAAAGGATAAAATAGTCATTTAAAATTCTGAAAATTACCGGATGTTACATAAGTTGCTGGGAAATGTGGATGCAAAAGACATGTATGTTTACAAATTAACCAGAGCTAATGGAAGTTCAAGCTATCATGGAGACATGCAAGCCTTCTTAAGAAGACTTGACATGCAACACTTGAATGACCTATACATGTTAGTTTAGGAAAGGTTTCAAGATCATCCTCTTGAAGGACATGATTTGTTGCTTTAGGGAGATCTAAGGATGCTATTTGACCCAGATGAAAAAGATAAACTATGGATGAATCAACTGGATTGGAAATTGCTGAAATGGAAATTGCAAGAAAATTATAGAGTTCACACTCTGTTTATGGATGGTACACCTATGGATATTAATATGCTAGTAGAGAAAAAGTACCCACTAATCAAGGAATTATTGGAGAAGGTGCTGAACTTGCAGTTAGAAGCTGAAGAAGAAAGTACTATGGCATTTGAGCTTATCAAGTTCATCAAATCAATGCTTGAAGAGTAGTAAAATGTTTGGATACATCCTCCTAATGACCAAGATGCTTAAACTGAAGAAACTTGATGATTGACAAGTAAATATCAAGTTTAGGGGAGGATTGTTGGGAATTTTGAGTTACTACTGCTAGTACTACTTTACTACTGCTGGTTCAAGATTGATACTGCTGCTAAAGACTGAAGAAATAGACTAAGTAGTTAGTACTGCTGGTTATATTAGTTAGTACTGTCAGTACAAATGTTAGTACTGCCAGTATAGTTAGTACTGTTAGTTAATAGTTAGTGTTGTTAGTATTATATAGTTAGTACTGCTAAAGTGATATGCATGAGATATATTAGGAATAGATATGCATTATCATTGTACGCGTTTTGTAAGCCCATTAGGGTTTCCTTGGTGTATAAAAGGAACCCTACGGCATAGTTAGAATAATCAATTCATAGTTAGTTATTCTGTAACCTAGACAGAATATTTGCAATCAATATATCTAAAGTTTTTAGTATTCTTTGTTCTTCTTTGTATTACAAGTTAGATTCCGCATAACTTGTAGTATTCATAATCATAGTTTCTCATATAGTTAGTTTGGATTTATTCAAGTTAACTAAGCTTTAACAAGCTAAGAAGATCTATTTATCTGGGACTTCACAAACTTGACAAAGACAAATTTCAAGAAGATAGATCCATGGCAGCCTTTTGGGTGATCAACAGACAGTTTCAGCAATTCGTTGATTCATAGTTTACCTTAGATTATGACAGTCAAATAACAGATAAATATTTTGCTGAATACACTGGAATTGAAGTTAAACACTTCAGAGAAACACTACTCCAACACATGGGTAATGTGAAGAAGTCTTTTGCTGAAAGAACATGTCATCAAAGACAGTATAAAGAAGGGTGAATAAAAGACATATGCAGATTCAAGAGAGTAAGATTGATAAGTGTAAAGCAGTAGATGCTGATTTGGTTATCATAGAAAGCAGTGAAACAGAATCAGAAGTGCAAGATGACAGCAGCAGGTTAGGGAATGATACAGATGCTGATGATGCGGATATCAAACCTATATATGACGAAGATCCAATGGCTGAGGTACAATTGACTGCTGAATGTAATATCTTTGCTACAGGACAACAACATACTAAGCAACCTGAAATCATTAATGAAGGTAGAGTTGACCAGTATACTGAACAATGTTAAGTTAAAAGTCCTATGCTTGATTCATCACTTGATAAGAACACAACTGAATACTCAACACAGTCTCTTGAGTCTGAAAATGTTTTACTCAAAAACACCGTTGCTAAATTTCAAAAAGATTTTTCAAGAATGGAAGTACATTCTATTGCACTTGAACTTAAATATCAAAATCATGCTTTAAAATCAGGGCAACATGGTCAAATTTTGAATGAAACAAGTAATAAAGCCAAAATGAAAAAGGAAATTGATGCTTTTGAAACAATCTAAATCGAATTGAAACATAGTGTGGCTACATTACTTAAGGAAAATGAGACTTTAAAAAAGCATTACAAAGATTTGTATGATTCTATTAAAATAACGAGATCTAAGACTATAGAACAGACAACTTCTTTGCTTGCTAATAATGCTGATTTAAAAGCTCAGATTCAAGAAAAGGATTTTGCAATTGCTGCTTTGAAAAATGAATTAAGAAAGTTAAAAGGAAATAGTGTAGATACTAAGTTTGCAAAAACATCAGTCTTGGGGAAACCGGTTTTACAATCACTCCGAAACCAATCAGTTATTAGACAACCGAATGCGTTTAAGTCTGAAAGACCTCAAAGTTCAAAACTATGGTTTGCCTCCTAAGTTGATGTGAAAAAAGATTTGTCCAAACCAGTCACTCAACATTATTTGCCTAAAGGAAGAGAATCTGCTTTTGCAAAACCTGATCAAGTGATTTCATCTAGCTCATCTAGGAATAGTTCTAAGAACATGCCACGATTTAGATCAAATGACATGGTTCATAATCACTATCTAGAGGAAGCTAAGAAAAAGACACAAGAAAAAGATAGGAATTCAAAATCTAGTGTGATGCATTTTGCTAGACTTCAAAGAACTGCGGATGGTAGCAAACCAAAACCAAGGAGCACTAATCAATCAACTAGGAGTTTACATGCATCTAAGAGTAGTTGTGTAACGATAACGGTTGTGCCAAAAGCAGATCACTCTAAGAATTCTAGTTCTTTCTCAGATTCTAAACACTTTGTTTGTTCTACATATCATAAGTGTGTCTTTAATACAAATCATGATACTTGTATAACAAAACTCCTAAAGGAAATGATTTCACCTGCTAAGATTCAATCCTATAAGACCAAAAACAGTAACAAACCCGTAGATCAAAAGAGTCATACTCAGAAACCTGGTAGGCAGATCTTTACAAGACATAGTTTTACTCTTAATAAGTCTTCCGCTGTGTATGAGAAAACGTCTTATAGATCTGGTCTTAGGTGGAAACCTACGGGTAAAATTCTCAATACTGTTGGTCTTAGGTGGGTTCCTACAGGAAAGATATTCACTTCTTGCAAAAGCAAGGCTGACAGTGAAACCACACATGGTTCAAATGTAGATATCTCTAAAATTCATAAATGCAAACAAACTCTGGATTTAAGTGCATGTACATAAATCAATGTTCAGAAGGCATTATTCGACTCTTGGACGGGCAAGGTTGACAGTGAACCCTCACATGGTTCCAATGTAGATATCTCTAAAAATCATAAATGCAATAAAACTATGGATTTAGGTGCAGGTACATCAATCAATGTTCAAAAAAAGCAAAGTATTGATTTAAGTGCAGGTACATCATATAATGTCAAGAAGGAAAATCTTAGAGTGTGGTTGTTGAAAATGATGATATCACAAAAAACAAGGAAAATCTCAGAGTATGGTTGCTGAAAAAGCTGATATCTCCAAAACCAGTGTCACAATGGATTCACAAATGATGAAATAGAAATGTCGTTTGAACAAAACGGTTGAAGCCTCGTACCACAACGTCAACAAAAGTTCCTACAACAAATATGATAGTCATGACGTTAATGATAGAGTTGGAAAGTCTATCCGGTCATTTGTTTGACGAATATTTCAAATGGAGAAAATCAAGTTGTTTCAAAGTCTTCCGCTGTTACTACTGCTGATGCATCTGATAAATGTCAACAACAACCAGATTTAACTTCATCTACTTCAACTCTAGCAACAACTATCACTACTGATGAAAACTTCGACTTGTAAATATTTTTATTTTTCTCTTTATTTTGATTTATAAATATTTTTGAAAAAGAAAATACAAAAACATAAAACCAACAAAAAGAAAATACAAAAATATAAAATCTAGAAAAACAAAATATAAAATCGATAAAATTTCAAAAAATACCAAAAAGAATCTTCTCGACATGTTTCTTGGAATCGATAACATTTACGTACCTAGAAATGTCAATTAACATTGACACGGGTGTGTAAACGAAGTTCGAGCAAGAGTTCAA